>JAOVYW010029374.1:0-29810 GCA_025775045.1 Hiodon tergisus
AAGGAAAACATCTTCAAAGTTGTGGGCATGTTCTGTAAATTAAATGATGCAAATCCTCAAAAAAATCCATGTGAATTACAGGTTGTAAGGCAACAAAACACGAAAAATGCCAAGGGGGGTGAATACTTTTGCAAGGCACTGTATATATACAGACATATATGATCTGTACTGCTAATTATTAGAAACTTAGATGCCAGTCTACCAACACTCCCTACTACATCTCGTCCATTATTACAATGATGAGGCATGCTCATTCTGCAGTCACCACACAGTCATTCACTTGCAAACAGTGTCTGTTCAGCAGGAGATTTTATATACCTACATCACTAGGTATACTTACCTGTACACAAAAGCAGTAACCTCACCTCTGCTCCCCCAAAGAAAATTCACTACCAATGTGCTTCTCCAAAAGATGGTAGTTGTTGCTAAGCAACACCACCTGTACGCAAACCCTCAGTCAGCTGACCAAGTCATCCCCAATTGTGGAATACGCTGCTCTATTCTCTTTAAATAAGTGCTTCCACCAAATTACATTTGTCAAATCTCAGTTCTTACTGGGAAACCTGAAACATACCATGGTCCATGAAATGTAGATCAGTAAGCTTTTAGGCAAACACTTGACTGAGCCACTTGAGAGAACCTGAGGGACTGCTTTTAATAACACCCTGTGAAACACTGTCAATACTCTGGCTATGAAGTAAGAAAATCCGGCAGAAAAACCTTGCACATTTCAAACCAAATTGGAATGTCAATATAAATCCACAAGAACTGCACAACTGCAAGTTGTATTATTCACATGGAGTGATTCAAATTTACGGAAAAAAAAATTTCTGCAAGGTCACTGTACTTCTACAACATAATTGGAGATCATAAAGACTATTGCATGTTTCTTCTTAAAAACCTACCGATCCAACTGATCTAATGATCAGTCCGACTCTTCTCATATCATCTAATCAGTGCTTAACAGCAATTACTTTTTTAATACCTAGAGAGAGAACATTAGGTCTAAAAGAATTAAACTCCTATATGGAAGGTACTTACTATGAATAAAATGTATGTCTCCCAGAACATCGACCTGTCTCTCAGATCCTGTTAGAACAAATTAAATTAATGGATTTGTTTTCCGGCAACCGTTTCATGACACTGAAGCAGCTATTATCAAGGATTTAAATCAAACCACATCTCACCTTCTCTTCTTGTGTAACTGGTGTAGTACACCAGAGCATGCTTGTTTTGGGTGTGGCCAGACATGGACTCGGATTGCTTGTTTACTCCTATTATTGGGCATAATTGAAAATTCCAATAAACGAACAATAGAACTGATAGAAAAAACGTCAATTTTATGGAAAAACCAAACTAAAACTTTTAAACTATAAAAGAAAATGAAAGCCATCAACAAAAGCTTTTCTGTCTTAAAATTTTCCTTTCGACAGTCTCTGCAGTCTTGAATTACAAGAACCTGAGTGTGGTCCAATCAATACAACCATACTAAGGTGCTCAATGAGGTCCTGGTTGTGCGGTGTGGCCCATAGTAGGCATGTTCGTCTGGCCCTGCCTGGACCTGCCCCAGCTGCCTAGTGGAGTCTTGTGGAATCATATTTTTCAGTTCTATTTCAGTCTACATAAACATATACTTGATGTCAGGTTTTGTGAGGAAATTAACTTTAATCAATACAAAACCAAAGTAGCCAAATGTTTTGAGAATAGGTATGGGAACTTCAGTCATTACATGGTTTAATTACATTGATGTTCAGCATATAAGCACTACCCCCCTGACTTTTGCCTGTCAATATAATTATTGTTTTAACAGCGAAACCGTCTTCTGTGTTTGTCATAGATATCTGTCAGCAGCCAGTGGCAACCATGTTCTGCCTAGAAGTCGGCTAAAATCAGGGACACAAGATGGAGCTGCAAACACCCCACCCAGGAGAAGTAGACGTTGCCGTATGAATTACGCAAGCCCCAGTGGGGTATGGAGAGACCTTTGGGCTATCACAAGCAGATGGAGCAGAATAGCAGACACAGCTTCAGAGCTTGTTGTGGAAGTAAACTTTGGGAGAACTGACGTTGTGCTATGCTATATCCTTATCAGCCTATCCCACCCATCCTGTATACAGAGGGGCATGCAACAAAAAAGTGATGCTTGACACCGATGCAAAAGATTCCATATGTTTCTTATTATCAATGGTCCTTGATAGTAAGAAGGGTGGGACTTGGTGGTTCTGCATTGACTACTGCCTCCTAAATGCTGTTACCCACAAAGATGCCTGCTCTAAATCAAGGAATCCCTTTACCAGCCTCAAGCGGGCAGAGTGGTATTCCACTGTAGACCTGGCAAGTGGGTATTAGTAAATGGCAGTGAATCCCACAAACCACAAGAAGACCACCTTCAAGACCCTGCACGGCTTGATCAAATTTAACGGGATGCCTTTTGGGCTGTGTAATGCCCCGGCAACATTCCAGCACCTCATGCGGTGGTGTGCCTAATGATATTTTTAGATTATGTGGAGGTGTTTTCCCCAAACTTCAAGAATCTTTTGTTGTGGAGTACGTTTTTGAATTTAAATTGTGGAAGCATGCACTCAGGCTCAGTCACAGCAATAGGCAAAGTACTTGGGGCATGTGATTAGCCAGGTGGGTGTCACAATGGAACCAGAAAAGATCACAGCAGTTCAAGGCTAGCCTACACCGTGGACGGTAAGGCACAGGCTTAGAGGGAAGGCAAGACGGAGTGCTATGCTAACAAGTTGGGGGCTCTAGTGGTGGGGGCCGGATGTGGGCAACCCTGGTGTCCCTGTTATAAACTAAAGAGGTATGAAAACATTTCCATCAAGCCCTGGACTGCGACTGCCAGGCTAAAACCGTAGAACCAGTCCTGCACCAGCAGTTCTTCTCGCCAGTGTACGTGTTCAAAGGGAAGCCGGGTCTGATAGACTAGACCCTCTTGTGCCCCTTCGCTACCTGCAACCCTTTGGAGGAAGGAGAATGGCAAGAATCATGAAAACAGGAGAGCTACATGAGGCAAATAAAGGCACAGTACAACAGTGGTGTGCAGAACAGCATCTCAGAATTAAAACTCATCAGTCCGCGTAAATGGGCTATTGGAGCAGACGACCTCACTGGGTTCCAATCCTACAAAGCTAAAAACAAGAAGAAATGGCTCCACTTGGCAAACGATCACCAACACTGGACCACTGAGGGTTGAAAAAACATTGTCTGGCCTGCAGAGTCCTTAGATCTCAACCTAATAAAGCATCTTTGAGATGAGATGAAACAGGCTGTACCGCCGTCCAATCTGCAGCAACTGTGTGATGCCATCGTGCCAGCATTGACCGAATTCCCTGTGGAATGGTTCTGTTGTAGAATACATGCACCAAAGAATTAAACTCATCACAGAGTGTATGTGTCTTAATACTATTCCTCTGGGGTCAGGGAATCATTTTCCAGTTTATCTCAGTTGACTCTGGTTTTTCGATTCCTATTGGGAAAATGCTGTTCAGCGATTTGCAACAAATTCAGTTTTGTTTTTCAGTTTGAAAAACAAAAACAAAATGGATTATGATTGATATATTAGTCGGGGTGGATCTGTACCACTGGACATTACAAGAAATGGTGTTTTCAAGACGGAACTAAAGTGATCAGAAATTTCCACAAATTGCATGTGGAATAATGAGTTCGTTGCAGTTAAACTGCTGAGACCATAACACAACATTAGTGTTGTAGCAAAGATGCTCTTAAATAAAGTTCCAGTTCATTTGTCATACACCAAAGATACAACTCTCTCGGGAGAAATCCAAGTTCATCTCTCCAGCAGCATTTGGAATTTGTTGTAAATTTGTAATAAAATCTCTGAAGGAGCTTTGGAAGGATCCCCTTTTCACAACAACCAAAAGGCATATTCTCCAAGGATGTATCACCCTCTTCACCGATTCTGTATGCCTGCAACGACAGTCAATAGCTAACCATGGTTCTTAAAACTGGAGAACTGCTGAAAAACGATGATTAAAACTGCTCACTTACCCAGAATGGGGCCAACATGGAGGGGCTGACTCAGATGAGAGAGGAAGGAGAGACTAATTACAACTAATATGGGTCCTTTTCAGAAATCATGTGATTGAAATGCTGCTCATAACTTAATCCACTTACTACAACAGACTTCAAGATGCTTGCATTATGGGGCGAAAACAGCTTGGACCAGAATCAGTGAGAGACAAATAAGACTTAAATTTAAGTCTCTTAACTTGCCGGGAGTGATTTTTGGTGGACAGAATTGTCAAAACACAGAGCCACGACTAGGAGCCCTTACCTTGTATATTTTATTACTGCATTGTGTAGCCATTATCTACGGAATGTGTGTGTGTGAATGTGCGTTTTAAAATGCTGTATAAATTGAGGCAAATTTTTATTAACCTCCGAAATAATCTACATAAATCTCACATAATGCAGATATGGAAACGAAGCAGATAGGGTGTGAAATTTGGGTGTTCTCATTAGGGATGTATAACATCAAGAATCAGTTACTATATTTCTTTCTTTATAAATTAAAATAAAGAAATAAAAATGTACTGTTGTACTGAGTGCTGTTGGGCACAAGGAAAGAAAAAAAGTCCTTAATCATTCATTATTTTCACTAGTGAGAGATCTAAAAAGTGACATAGCTCATTTTCAGGTATAGGCCCAGGGACTGTGGAACAAAAGCTAGATTTCACTCGGACCATGGGGGCAGAAAATGAGCTCTGTTCTGCAAGCCACATATGCCACCTTGTGGTGAGCCCAGGACTTACTACATTGTAAGTCTGTCTGCTTTCTTGTGACTATACTGTACACCTCTGTCATTACGGTGAACAGGAGATTGGGGGTCAGCAGCCATAACTGTCAGTAGAAGCTGTTTCATTGTGTGCGAGTTAAGAGACCTATTGACACTGACCTAAAGTCTGAGGAGGCAGGTGCGTCAGCAGCTGAATCTTATTTAAAGCCAGGTTACTGCATATGGTAAGGGACCAGTCAGATTTGGGGCCAAATGAGACATGGATGTGTCTAGTAGCTATTCATTTTACAAAGACTACTGTTGAGGAGCAGAGGATGGAGTCTATGTGGACAGAGCCAAGTAATGCATGCTCAGTAGGTGGTTTTGAGACTTTGCTGGGGTGATTCAGGCAACGCACCATTCTGTGTTCCAACCACCAATTTCCTTTGGGTGAATCACAAGGATTGAAGAAAAAATATATCATCAAGGCATTCAGTGGGACAGATAAATGCTAATAAAGTTTTTAAAGAGACTTGAGGGAGTTGGATATAATAATTTTGGGGTAGTCTAGGAGATAAACCGTAGAAGAGCCTGTCGATCATCCAAGTAAGGATATCTGATGTTATTTCTATTATATATTTTTGCTTAAAACTTTGAAAGGTGAACAGTAGAAGATTGTACCAAAAACAGCTTGTCCTCCCATGGCGTATGCAGGTAGTGCAGCATGATATCTGAACCCAGCCAGAGTTTGGGCATATCACAATGTTACGGGACACAGAAGACCAATACCAGGCATCTGGAAAGATGTAGAGAGGGTGGATCTTGAAATAATTAAGGAAACAAGGAGAGCCTATACAGTGGGGGGAATAAGTATTCAACACGTCAACAATATGGTCATAAAACATATTTCCAATGCAGCAATTCACATGGAATTCAAAGCAGACATTGGTTGTAACTCAATGAAGACACACAGCTAAAGAAAAACATAACATTCCAATCCGTAAAAAAGTTATGTGCAATAAAGCGAAATGGTACAGGAAAAAAGTAATGAACACGATAACTGATTTTATTTAATACTTGGTGGAGAATACTTTGTGTGCAAAAACAGCTTCAAGACACTTTTTGTACAAAGAAAGTAATCTCTCACAGTGTTCAGCTGGGATTTTGGCCCATTCTTCTACACAGACAGTCTCTAGACATTGAAGATTCCGGGGGTCCCGCTGGTGAATGCTGATCTTCAGTTCCTTCCACAAACATTCTATTGGGTTTATGTCTGGTGATTGACTGGAGAGTCTCCATTGCATTATGTTTTGGATCGTTGTCCTGCTAGAAGTTCCACCTGCGTCTCATCCTCATCATCCTGGTGGATGGCACCAGATTCTTCTCAAGAATTTCCCAGTACATGGCTCCCTTCATCTTCCCTTGGATGATTTGGATTGCGCCAGTACCATGAGAAGAGAAACCATGATGCTTCCAACTCCGAACTTCACTCTAGGTCAAGTATTTTTAGGGTCATATGCGGAACCATTTCTCCTCCAAACATGGCGCTTTAGTTTATAACATTAGATTTTTGTCTGGTCTGACCACACAACATTCTCCCAGTTGTGTGTACAGGCTTCTCCAAATGTTGTGTAGCAAACTTCAAACGAGCTTCAACATGCCTTTTCTTCAGTAATGGAGTCTTCCAAAGGGATCGCGCCTGGAAACCATGGTGATGGAGTGCGTTGCCCATTGACGACTGTAACTGCTGCTTCCAGGCCTTTCTGGAGCTCTTTTCGAGTGGTCCTTGACTCTTGGGCTACTCTTCTGACTAACCTTCTGACTCCCGGTACTGTCGGTAATCTTGAGAGGAGCTCCTGTACGTGGCCGGTTGATGGTGGAGTGATGTTCCTTCCACTTGCGGATAATGCAAGTTAATCCACTTGCGGATAAATGCGGATAAGTGGTGCTTATAGGAACGTTTAGGAGTTGAAAAATCTGTCAGTATCCAGTGCCATTGCTATGTTGCTCAACAATCTTGTTGCAAAGGTCTTTGGAGAGCTCTTTGCCTCTGCCCATCTTGGGATGTATATATATATATATATATATATATTAGTGCTTATTTCAGTACTGTACTGTTCATGCATGTGATAATGCAGCCTGGCCAGGACCACACAGTGGCCCACATTGACATTGAAGTTAGCTGGAGAAGGTAAGCTGCACTCTTCATTCCCTTACGCATCTCCAAGAAATGTCACCTGGACCAGAGTGAGGCACCTAATCTGACATACCCTCACTGAAAAGAGACTCACGAAGCTGTCAGAATAAATGGAAACCACCTGTGGTTATGACGAGCTGTGAGGCAACCAAATGTGTAAATTGTGCAATACTCATGACATTAAAAATTATAGTAAATACTGCTGCCTGGATGTTGGTTTGTACTTACTTACAGTTAACATAATTCAAATCATTATTGAGTGATTTTCTGCACTAGTTCTTGTGTCCCTTAACAAAAGTGAGACAGAGAGGTTCTCCACATACTGCCACATATTACTTATCAGTCAGGCAATAAGTGAAACTGATTTCCTCATATTTAAAGATTAATCCAGAGGTTGTTCAGGACAATAGCACTTTACAACGTCCTGTTTTTATGTTTTTACAATATGAATGAATGAACAATACTCTGTAAATTAGTATCTATAAAAATACACATATCAACTCATATAGGCATCAAATAAAGTGAGGGAGCTGGACAGATTTGACGTCTGAGGTTGAAATATAAGTTGGTTATAGTTATTAACGACTTAAAGATTCGTTTTGTCAATTGTTGTTTTATATTAGGTCACTAGATGGCGCCCCAAGGCAATGGGGGTGAATAACAATGAGTCCTTAGAAATGTAAAAATAATAATAATAATTTTTTACTGAATTAACATTTCTTAATTTGTATCTTAAAATGTATTGTTTTTATAAATATATTTATAGCTTATACTTGACTTGATTGACTTGATTTATTGATTTTGTTCATGGGATGGACTCAGCAGTGCCAATTCACCTATTTAAGACCTGATTTAAATTCAAGAGCAAGCCTAGAATAATACATGTTTGTAGTGATGGGATTTTGAAACTCACTGCTATCTGTAGAGAATCTGCTTTGAAAAATTAAGCCATTTTTATCCTGTTCTGGAGTGATGTAAACCCAGTTTTATGTCTATAGCGTCAGCTTGCTTCATGACAGGCTGCATGGCCTGCAGTGTGTAAAATCGCTTCAAGGCAATTGGAATTCCTGCAGGGTTTGTTGCAAAATTTGCACACAAAAAAACTTGTGACCTTGTGACTGAGTAGATGCTTCAATAAGAACAATTTTTGTGCAGATGTTATTGACATTCAGAACATCAAGCTTATTTCTGAAGGGTGTAAGTTATTTAGAAGGTGATGTATTTTTGTACCTAGGCGACTACTTGTATTAGTTTAGGACAGCGGTTTCGTAGTGGATGTACCTCTTAGTCAGATTCTGACTCTGAAAAACTTGGCTCATGTTTTCCGTTTTTTTCATTTCTGTAAATAATGCTTTGCATATGCTATTCACATCTGGAGATAAAACCAGTTTAAGCGCACAATTTCCAACATGGCGGATTCCATTTTATCTTTCATGGAACAACATGATGGTGGGTCTTGCATAAGGTTTAATTTCCTTTAGCCTCTCTAATATCTACTATTTGAAAATATTCTGATTGATTCAAATTCACTATCATACTTATTTATCAGCTGCATGTCAGTTACGTTTCAGCTATTGTTGGGTAAATGTTATTTGACAGCTACCTCTCCGGTCACTATGTCAGTAACTAATGTAGACCTTTTGAAGCATCCAATACACTGGATACTCTTTTGAAAAGTCACAGATTTCATTTTGAAAGGCTTCACTTTCTGTTTTGCAGTGTGGTTTAGCTCATGATGGAGAGCACTATAAACTACTTTATTACAAATTTCTTGAACCCTTAATGACCAGCCATCACCAAAAAACTACGAAAAAGTCTTACAGAAAATGTGTTTAAGCTGCAAATGCACACTTTGTAGCAAAAATTGCACAAAAAAACGTGTGACCTTGCGACTGAGTAGATGCTTCAGTAAGAATACGTCATAACACTTTATAACAATCTATGTATCGGTTTGGGAAAACTTGCTTTTGTAGCCTATGCTATTTTGATTTTATTTTTTTCCACCACAGACAATCACTCACTCCTTTACATTGATTGTATAGATTGGGGGTTGTTGGCGACACCTAGAGGCAAAACGTCTTTTTTCAGTTGCTCTGATATCGCTCTTCTTCGTCTTTATTTGGGAGAAAATGGCTGCGAAATGTGAAGCAGACAGAAATTAAAGTAGTTAACGAGTGTGTTGAACTAAAAGGGAATTGGGACGTGTTTTACTTTGATGTTTATGAATGGGGAATCCTGACTGTTTTTCTGTACCCTCTTTCATGTGCCTTCTGATTTTTCAGCACCAGCGCCGCCCACTGCCATCCTTTATAAACAACATCAACAGGTTCTACGATAATCTCCGCCTCATCTCTGCAGAGGGACAGCTGTCTGGTTTATCGTGGTAGGAACTTAATTAAGATAATTTATTGCACTCACATTTTTTTTCGGATACACAATTTATTATTTCATTTTAAATGTTTTATTGGGCAAAGCTGCAGTTTTGTTAATGAATGGTCAGACTGTATGCACATCATTCACAGTAACTTTAACACAGCTCCAATACTGTTGATATGCATGGCCAAAGCTGTCTTTAAAGTACTGGCATTGATCAGTCCTATTCTAATGAAGAGATTAATGGATTATTTGAGGTTCATGGTTCATGGTTTAAATTTGTTAGTGTTGAAATGATCTATGGGTGAGCTGTGCAGTAGATATGGCACCTCTGAAGAAAATCGATGCTGCACAGAACACCAATAAAAACAGTTAAATTGAAGCAACCTTTGAATCCTCTCTTAGAAGAGCCCCTCCTTATCCAGTACACCTTGACAAGAGTGTCATCAATGCCCCTTGCACACTGCGAATGGTTGTGAAGCACATTATGAAGAGTGAATCCAGCCCCATCACACCACAGCCAAAGCAGGAATAATGTTGGAAAAAAACGTAAAAGGCATACGCAGCTACTACTGAGTGATCTTTCCGTTTCAGATGCCCTTAGGGTCAAGGAAAAACATGTCCAATACTTTATTAGTGACTTTATTCCACTTAGGATGAGTTCCCTCTCAGGTGCACATCTCAACTTGACTCTGCTTTTGGCTTAATCGAAGATGGAGAAGCTACTTGCAATTAGAAACTGCGATTTCTAATTAACAAAGTATTCACCCTCCTGAGTCAGTTCTCTGTACAGCAAACACATGCGTTGCGTATCTGGATTGGGATGTTCATGCCCATTCCTTTTAACAGGCCAAATTAGAGGGCATCGTTGGATAGTAATCTTCAGATTTTCTCACAGATTCTAGACAGGATATAAGTCTGGGCCATTCTGTAACTTTTACCATCATGTTTTCAAGCTATTGCCAAATTGTTTTTGCTGTGGGCTTGGGGTTATTGTTCTGCTCGAAGGTGAATCTTCACTCCAGTCTAAGATCTCTTGGTGACTGAAACAGGTTCTCTGCCGGCATTTGACATTTTTCCTTGTGTTCAGTGTGTGCCGGACATAGCGGGAAATCCTTTTCCTCTGTGCCTCAGGGTCTGTTACATGCCTTCTTGCAAAATCCAGGCCTAACCTAACGTTAGCTTTCTTCAGAAGTGGTTTGCATCTCACCTTCCATCTCAACACCCTCCCAAAGAGGCTAGATCTATGTAGTGCTGCAGAAATGCTTTTCCTCTTAACAGTTTCTCCCATTTCAGCCACTGAGCTCTGAAACGCTGTCAGGATTACAAAGCTCAGTGTCGCTGGCCACTTGGTCACCTCTCTGATGGTTCCCTTCTGTCCTCAGGCTAAGTTTGGCAGGATGGCCTGATTTGGTAGGGTCCGGTTGGTGCCATAATTTGTTTGTTAACAATGAGTAGAAAATGATCCCATATATTCATTTGACCTTTCAACATAAAAAATTGTGAAATGGGTGAATACTCTCTGAAGGCACTGTAAATAACTTTCAGTTGTATAATGCTAAAGGAACACTGCTATTTATTTCCTGCGGCTGGCCTCAAGTTACCCTCAAGATTGTCAGTCAGTTATAAGATTGTTTTCCTGGAGATGCCCAACCTCTGAATTAGCTCTGTCTGCGAGAACACTTCTTGTGTGGATCGTTTCTGCCACAACTTGTCTCCTCTTGGACTGTACATAAAAACTCACATACTTACAAAAAAGGTGAAAGCAGCCAAGGTTTTAGACCTTTTATCGGGTCAGTTCTTCATTGTGAACACAGGAGACTGGAGACAGGTTGCACTTGAATAGGTTTTATTACAATGCACCTGGAGACTTCTATAAACCAGACAGTGGAATCTAGAAGCTTGATACAAACAGGATGCAAGCGGTGCAACTGGTCCAAAATAGTTTTATGCAACTGGGCCCTGAAAAACCGATGTTCCAGAAAAAGCATCACAGACCTTCCAAGCTCGGAAAGCCCGGAAGCCCACGGCAACCGTGTTTTTTTCACCAAGCTATCCTGGCAGTGTGAAGTACCAGATCATGCTGTGATTGATCTGGTTCATTGCTCATCAGCCTCCGTACTTTACATTCATTTCCATCATTACCAAACGAAGGAGCAGGGAACAGCTATCACTCAAAAGCGCTTGTGATTACATGTCATTCCACCTCTCTGTCAACACAGCGTGGCGCAGATCAGCATTTAATGGCACTGACAGCGATTTCCAAGAAGTGAGTTTAAAGTTTGATTTTCTTTACTCTTCAATAGAAAAGTAGGAACTTAATTTAACTTTAATTTCGAATAGTGCAGTTTTACAAATAGAATTTGTGTCGAAGTGCAGAACAACCAGAAAACCCAGTGCCAAAACTGGGAAAACTGGAAAATCCCTGATCCCAGATGCAGAAAAAATAACTCCTGGAAATTTTAATTAGAAAATGAAGAGCTGTAATTGAGTAGATCGTTTAGCAGTATCAGTAGTTTATAGGAGGTTTGTTCATGGTCCTTACTGCCAGGACTACACCGGAGATTATACCCCTCTTCGGATTGGCCACATATACTGTATATTTACTTTAAAAAAGGTGATGCTAATATTCTGATCTAGTCACCCTTACTCATACAGGGACTGCAATTGTGGGTATAGAATATATAATACAACTCAATCTAAGGAGGAAAGAAAGTGAATTGCTTTAGTACAGAGTTTATTCTTTAATAATTTAAAGGGCAATTTTAAATAGTTTAATAGCCACATTTATTGAATTATATTAGTTATGAATTTCCTGTTTGTATTCGAAAACTACAATATTACTGGTAGAAAAAATGTTTAGAATGCAATAGCGCAAATATTTCTCAAGATGGATGTCTTTACGTATTCTAACCACAAGGTGGTACTATTGCCTGAAACTGAGTTGGGTGCCATGTGTCTGAAAATTAAAGACAATCACTTTAATGCTTTTAATGCAGTCAATCCGCGCACTGCTTCTAGGATATTAAGCCTGTTTTTATGTCTGTTCTACTGTACAAACAAATGCGAAGGTTTTTTGAATTATCGTGATTCAATAATGACTGTATTCTAAACCAGAAAAATGTCAGTAGTATTTTGTGTTAAATATATTTTTTATATTTATGTATTATATATTTATAAATATTATATGTGTGTGTTAAAGACTCTTTTTTAATTGTATTTTTTTTCTTTGGTAATTCTTTGTAACCATTAAAAGTTAATTGAACCTTAAAAATTAAACAAAGTATTTTACATCATAGGTATAAGTATTTAGTGGTGGTGATTTTCCACCTTCCCATTATCCTAGTTGAGTTAAATGAAAGCATGACAAGAATTATCAATTAAATATTCAAAATTTGTGTGAAATTTTCATTTTAAGACATTACCTAATTATTTTCTGGAAGCCCCTAGCATTTGTATAACTGTTAAAGTTTTCGCTGCTGTTGTGTAAGTTTTATGGAAATTAACAATTGTGGCACACTAGTACCATTCTTCATCCAACACTGTCTTTCCCATTGCGCAGGCTATAATTAGTCTGCAGCGGTCTTCTAAGTCAAGCACAGGCCTCCAGCATTTGTCTTTAACTTTATAAAGGTAGACAGGCCATGTGTGTGGTTGTGACGAGATGATATTGGCCCCATTGATTTTATATATATTCAGCATACATTCAACCTTATATTTTCAGGATTTATTCCTGGCCATGGCTTCAACTTCTCAAAGAAACGTTTGTGTACACTCTTGCTGTTTAATATAACCCCCCCCCCCCCCCCCCAAAGAAAACGGGTAATAGGTCATTTTACATTAATCTAGAAAGCCCAGTTCAGAGATGACCGTTGAGAAAAAAAGAGATGACCGTCGAGAAGTCTAAAATCCAGCCAAAGTCAGAAAAGAGAAAGTATTCTGTGCGAACACCCAGTCTCAGTAACTCCACATGACTGCTGCTTTTCTTACCTTACGATCTTTCAAAACAGAACCGGCGGCCTTGTTCTACAATATTGGCAATAATTATATAATATTATATAATAATAATAAGGCAATATACCTATTCAAAATCTTTTCATTTAGCCTAATGTTTTTCCTTTTCCTTTTTCTGTTTGCCATAAAATCAACATATTGAAAAATATTGGCTGAAATTAATGAAACAAAAAAATGTATTAAATATTCATCAATTCAAATATTAAACGATAGTAAGACAAGTACCTGTTCTCAACGTGTAAAGAACAGGCATTTTGATGGTAGTAGCCTATCTGCTTTTATGACACGCGGTTTAAAACTATTTAATATTTAAAAATATAATGCAGATCCCTTCTTTGGCATTACATTTAACCAACCAATTTGAAGAAACCAGGGAGTGATCTCAATTAACTTTATGAAGTCTTTTAATCTTTCCTTACAAACTTCTGCAAGGACATTGTTGGAGCTCTGTGATTTCAAAGACATCGTTTTTGACATGAAATTCAAAGTCTCTAATGCTGGAATAATCTCATAAAAATAATTTAGTCCATCTGATTTGCCACGTTTCCAAGCCACATTTTTCCGAAGTTCTCAGGGCAACAACATGGGCTGCCTCTTATAGCTCAGTCATTCACTGACACGTGTTTCAACACAACTCTCAACTTTTACCTAAACGGTAACATTACTGCACCCACAACTATGCCTGTCCCACCCCCATTTTACTTACCCCTCATTAGCGATGATTTTGTTGCTGGCATGGGTGAAACAACATAACATCAATAAGTTGCAGACAACAATCTCCTTTAACATTTCCAATTTCGTAGAAACGTTGACTTACATGACACTTGGAACGTGACATTCTGGATTTGAACTGTGACTTTCACCTGGCCAATTCCTCAGGTTCAGCATATTTAATCAGTTGAATTGAATCAACTCAAATTAAGAAGCAAAGCTGTGACATTGGATCGGTGTAGCCCAAAGTCTGCATTTGCAAAGGTAATGTGTTAGGTTATGTATAGTAAATATATGGTTGCAAGTGAATTCCAGTACAATGCACCAAAAATGCCAATTTAAAGACATGTTTTCCAATAAATAACAAACTGTTAAATGAAGATGAAAGAATGAACACACTGATATATCCATGAATAAGCTTTAATTGTGTTTTTAATGGATCTATTTTACTGCACGGTATGGTGACAATTTCAGCATCAATCAGATAGGATTCTAATTTGAATTCAAAAATAAAAAGTAGTATATTCTTATCATAGTTTCCTCTGCTTTAACTTATAAGCGAGCTGAACAAATGGTACCACCCAAAAAGGAATATAAATGTCTGGTCATGTAATAAATAAAACAGAAGAAAAATATTGGTTTCGAAAGTAGTCAGGTTGATTTAGCACTTAGATTTAGAAACTGTATAGCGGCTGTAAATTAAGGTAGAGCACAAGTTGTGACCTCTTTCATGTGGGCCTGACCCTGGTAGAGGTGAGCACCGATGGCCCACAGACCTCCAGGGTGGAGTGGGGCCCCTAAAGCTGAGCCCAGATCACAGGAAGACATCCTCCACACACTCACCCCTCTGTCCCCCTTAATTTCACCCTTACCACACATAATGTGAACCCCCGGTTGGCTTAGTTGACGTAGTTCGCCATATCTCATGTGCGTGCTTGCTTTGGTCTTTGACTGTATGGTCTCTGAAGGGAACAACCTGAAGTGCAGACCTCCAAAATTCTCCTAAGATAGAGGCTTGGACAAAAGGGGGATGCCACACACAGTAAACAATGTGGCTAGCAGCACTGACACATGGGAGATGACTGACCACAACAGGAACATCACATCTGTCAGTGAATGAAGGGGCAATGAGAAGCCAAAGAGGATTTGGTGTTATAAATCCTCTTAATTTTTTTCATTCCTCCACTGATCTGCCCGTGCCATGATGGAGGGTTATGGGTGAGGAGTTTGCTAATCCAACGCTGAATATTGACCAATGCAAGAGTCAATGTGTCAATCATTCTATTCAGTAAATCCTTGGACATTGCTTGATTTCAAGGAATAAGCCCTACCACAACACGATTACAATATGGTGTGTCTTTTAGTCTAACATTGTAATTATTAAAACATTTTCTACATGGAAAAATTTAAGGCAAACACTATTGTTTTACTGCCATTTTATACCTATAATGCATATTTCATACAATATACAGTGTTACATTTATTATTTATGTAGTTTCTTAACTTTTCTGTTAAAACATTGAAGATGACACTCACTTAATGCAATGATATTCACGCCTTTGTGGAAATTATGGTGTGTGGGTCTGCCAAATCAAACTCACTCTCCAATGCTGTAATGATGTAGAATAACTTCTCCGGTCATCTGGCGTATTCATACAGTAAAACTCAGATCCAGATATGTCTTTCAAATGAATGAAAGGAACTCTTTCTATGTTTTTCGCTTGCATTTGAAGTTGAAAAATGAATTGAGGAGGTCACCAGAGTGGTCTGGTTTTCCGTTCAGCGCAGACCTTTTAACTGTTGTGTTTTTATTACAGTGCTGAAAGTGTTCAAGTTAACATAGGTTTTCATAAGAGTGAGGATAACAGAGAATCACAGAGACTTGATTTCTCTTCTTACTTTCTCTGTCTCTGTTATTAAATGTTAAGGGTCGATAGCAGGATCCAGCTTTTGAAAATCCTTCATCTCATCTAGGAGATGACTATTTGACTATTTGACCATTTGAATAGCTGCTCTCAGTCAGTCATCTCCATCACTTCATGATATGCTTTCAAATCAATAGTCAGCCAATAATTTCCAGTACAAAGGTTACACCACCACAAAGGACCCCTCAAGCAACCTGAGAGAGGATTGCCCATTGATTGCTATAACCTTAACTCACTCTGTTCCAACAAGGCACCAGGGGGTGTGATCACATGACTGGTGCAGGCTAATGAAAGAGGGGGAAAAGACAGACAAGGAAGAGAATTGAACTGGAATGCAAGTTCCTGTGTGTGAAGTGATTGTTCACAGAAATGCTTTGACCTTGACCCTACTGTCCCAGATCTACAAGTTCCTGATCGCAGAGTGGTGATCCAGCATGAAGGTGTGGAGGAAAGCCCTACTGAGCACTGCTTTTGTGCATTGCTGATGATATCTTTCCAGTCTGATTCCAGGGAAACAAGCAAAAGATGTGGAGGCAGATCTACTGTGGGGCCTCCAGTGCAGCAATGACTCCTCCCCCCATTTTTGGGTGGAGCAAAGCAGTAGAATGGAAGACATACTGTTAGGACCTATTTGGAAAAGAAATTGAAGGGTTAAATAAGTAAGGGAGAAATAGGTCAGTACACATTTGTTCCATATTTGTGGAAAAACAACTAGAATCAAATGTGGCTGGATAAATACACTTCCCTGGGCTTGCAATTCAGAAGTTCTCTTTCAGTCCTGTTCTTACAATTCTAGTAAAAGTATATTATATTATATAGAAGCTTTTAATTTACACAAAGTAAAGTGCACTGACAACCAAATGTGTAAACAGTTTTCCTAAAATCCTGAATTGCACACTACAGATAATTCTATGAGCAAACCTGTTTGTGTGGTATTGAAAAAAATTGGATTCTCTAATCTGAGAGCAGTCAATCGTTAGCGTTACATTGCTTATTCTAAGAATACAAGGCAGAAGAAATAAACAGAATTATTTCTGGTTATTTGGAAAGGAAAATTGGTTCTGTTCGATAACGTATCGCCTTATAAATTGTGTTCTGAGATTTTAACTTGTACACTTACTGTTTAAATCAATCATTGACAGAAGAATAATAAGCAGATACACCTCAACTCAACATATACGACTTCCAAACCTACAGGCAGTGGTCAATGTTATTTTTGAGACTGCTGAAAAACTCGAATTAGTCTTTACCGCGCCATGGCGCTGTTTTCTCCCAATTATTTATTTATTTCCTTGTTTGTTTGTTTATTTGTTTATTTATTTATTGTTGCAATATGTCTGCTTTAAGTTATAATAGTTGCAAAATGCCAAACATCTGCTGGCCTTGTTGACATCATGGTACCAATATTAAACAAATGCGTTTCTGTGGCAAGAAGTTAAGTAATATTACTTAATATTATTAATTATTATATTGATATTGAGTAATTAAATTGTGACAAAACAAAGGACAAGTTTTAGACTCAAAGTTATTTAAATATAGGCCTAAGTTAAATATTGACAAGAAAAAATATTACTAAAAATGAAAGATAATGACTGCAGGATTTCCCTAAACACACACACACACACACACACACACACACACGCACACACACACACACACACACATACCGAGGCTTATATTTACCGCTTTACAAATAATAATAATGATAAATGCCGGCAATTGAACCGATAATGAACAAATCGGGAAAAAAAATTGCTGGGACCAAATCAAGCTTGACTACCCGCTAATTACATATAATACAATTATTTTATATGTGGACAAAGTTATGATTTTGTCCCAGGATGAGTTTAGTACAGGCATTCAATCGAACAAGTGTTTAGGAAAGTCTAACGATAAACTATTGTGATTAAAACGAATCAGATGAAAATTGGACGTCCTGGTTTATTTGCTCTAGTCCTATAAGATGCCACACAGTGATGCACACCAGCTTTATGGTCTTTTAGCAGATATTATAACCTTGCCAATGGGAACCTCAATAAACTGCTACAATACATAATTACTTGTTTTCCTTATTCTTTCCCCCAGCGTGGTTCAAATAATATGTGTCTTAATTTTTGCGCTTAATTAACACAATGCGACAAAGTTGAATCCCATTGTTGCAGCCATTTCTAAAGGTTATCAACAATGCTGCGTGAACAAGCCTGACACCGCGCTTAGTTGCGTGTGCGAGGACGAAGTGTAGATATCTTGGTGGAGCTGTTGAGTTCAGGTCATGTGCGGCTGCTGGGCAAGGCAGGATGCTAATGGCGAGGAAAAGCGGAACCGCAAGGAAACAGATGTTGTTTCTAATGGCTGCAACCACTGATATGTGACATAGGGGTCAAATGTGTGTTATAATGAGAGGCTGAGTGGTGTCGTTTTGATTATACATAGGGGTATGTCTATACAGGAAGTATTTAAGCTCTTTTTAGTAAGCCGCAACTGTGTGTCGTTTGACCAGTTGGCCAATGCCACAGTGAATAATAAAACTCTTACAACCAAAGCGTCATGATGCGCCTAACAATACCTACATATTATGCACATGTTATATGCTGCCCCGAAAGTTTAGACGTTTATCCAACAGTTGCATAATATTAAACAGTTGAATAAATTAAAAATTGCTTTTGAACATTACTTTCGATAGTGTGTATAATGTTTTCCGTTTGGCATAAAACCTCCGCTTTATTATCTTATTAGCCTACGGTCATTCGATCATTCTTTTGTAATGTACACAATATTGCATGACTTTATTAAATGTATAACTGCTTAATTAAATGTTTGTTTAATTATAGGCCGATGGTGTATGCAATTCCTTTTCCAAAACATTGGACGATATGTTAATATTGACATATATATAATATATCTAATGACTACTGTCAAACAAGATTTCTGTCGTTCTTTAGAAACCACAAATGTATCCATAGTAATATCAGAATCGTTGCTTTGAAAAAAGTAAAATTGTGTTATTTCTATTAAATTCATCTAAATTATAGAAACCTCGAGAAATGCGTTCTGTTTTTTGTTTTTTTGTCAGTGCCCATTCTTTAAAGATTATTGTGAACTGACAAAAGCTAAAAAGATGGCGGTTACCTCAATTATACAAAAAGACATCAGTGAAAATGAATAAAGACATCATTTAATTGCCTGCCTTCTGAAACAAAAAATGCCAATTTTCTAGGATTTGTTCAGTTTCCTTGCGCTGTAAAGAAAAATCCTACTAGCGTAATTATTGATACAACTTTCATAAAACAATTATTACACAAATTGTATAATTGGTGTCATAAAGGATTTTTCTGATTAAAGTCGTGCTTTCGCGTTGATTTTGGAAAAAAGTTTGTGCTTGGTAAAATATTTTTCGTAATTTAATAAAGGTTTTGACAAATGAGATTCAAGCTCGTCACTGAACTAAACTGAAAGATTTTTGCAGGGTAAAATGACCCGACAGGCAGGTTTGCGGCGTGTATGCCCGGTAGAAGCAGAGGTAGTGGTTTGTCTCGATGAAATTTAAATGAGAGATTGCAGATTAACATATATTTATTGACATCAGAGGAAGTTCCGTCAAGGTTCTATCAAGCACTTTAGGAACACCTCACTATTTCGAAATCAAATGAAAGTTAATTTAATATGAGTAAATATGATGTTATCATGATGCAGGCTTCCACGTTATTAATTATGGTATTGTATTTAATGCATTTACAATTAAATGCAAGGCAACATTAAATCATTTGGTTGCGCCGCTAACTTGCCTTTTTTATATTTATTTAAGTGCAAAGAGGAAAAAGAACAATCGTGTACGATATTGTTAACGATGATTTTGTCGTTTGGCCTTAACCTCGATTAACACACTAAAGGAAGTGCTACTTTGAAGTACAAACTTAACATTTTAAAAATAAGATACCATTTATAGTATATTTCCGAAATTACTCTGACTTTAAGAAATGGTTTAACTTCAAAATGCAGAGCAGGGTTATATTTAAATTCCATGTCATGTCTTTCTGCTTGATTTTAAGTCGCGGGCAGTTTATATTACAAGGAAAGCTACTTTTAACGGAAAATAAAATGAAAGATGACTTTAAATTGGAACAGTTAGAACTGACTAGACGGCGGGTCTCTAATTGGTAGGTACCTGACGTTTGTATCCGACTCACATGCTAGCCAATGCTCCGTAAATCCAACTAAAAACATAATAAATAAGTTACAAATCACAACGTCAAGAAAATTCAAAAAATTTCAGGTGGATTTATGTCAATATGAATAACATTCTTTCCTTTCGTCTGTGCCGTTAAGGTGTAAATTTTGAAAAACGTTTGTAACATCATTGGGTCTACACATTCATATACTTTCAAATGTGTTGTATATTCAGGAATTCTATCTGATCTTAATTTGTTCGGTCAAATTGTGGGATCTTTTTGCGAAGACATGGCTTGCCTCCGCCGGAGTGCAGTATTAACGAGTCATTAGATCGTGGTTGGCACACGTGAGGGCATAGGTGTATATTTGCTAAATACGTCGGATACATGACCCTTTATTAAATACTTTATAAAAACGTCGTTCCATCTGCCACCTGTGCCATCTGTTTTTCAAACGCATTCTACAAAAGGCTCAAGCCTCTTACTTGCAGAACACATGTTGATTTTGATTACTGGTGAGTTAAGTAAGTAGTGTGGCAGTAAACAAGTTACACTATGGTCGAAAATAGTTACAGCAGGACAATGATAAACACTGTCGAATAGATTTTATTTGTATTTGTAAGGTTATATACACTCAGACAGCCAGTTTTCTGTATTATATGAAGACAAAACCGAATGTCATTTTTCCCCCCACAAATTGGTTATGCTTCACTAACCCACAATGAGTATCCATGTAACTTTTTCGGTCAGGATATCTTCCGACTCTAAGCCTCATTATGCAATCGATATTCATTCCAGCTCTCTGGGGATTTAAATACGATGAAATCACGCGCTGCCACAAACACACCGTTTAGCGGCAATCTGATTTGTAGATTTGTGGCTTATCTTCGTGGCTATCGAACCTTTAAATGCGTTAAAAATAGCAATGAGAGTCTTTATTGAGGCAGCTGGAAAGATTACATATCGTATTTTGTCGCTATGTTAATTTAACTGAGGAAAACACGCCATCACCCGATACAAACATTAAGGTATTGTATTGCATTTATGAAGGAGAAAAAACGTGTGATACGTATTTCACGTAGCAACTCCTTTTCCCCGCAGCTAGTCTACAGACTTACGAGGTTTGCAACACGAGTAATATGTAGCCTACGTATTTAACTCAAAGTGCTCGCTGTATATATCCCACACCGAACTGTGTTCCAACCTATACGCAAAAAAAATAGGCCTATTAGTATTTGACCTGTCAGAACTAATATTAATCGGTCCAAAATTATAAGCATATACCTAAAACATCGCGGTACAGAGCACGCGTTTCATAAAAATAAGTAAACGTAACCCTTTGATCCAGATTGACTGCTACGAGGCCAGTTTATTTATAAGAATAAGTATCTAAAGAAGGGTCTTTAAAGTAGTGAACCTACTTACAATATATTAGTGGAGGAAGTACAGCAACATAAAATGATCCAGGCGGAAATAAATAGGAGTGAGCCAAAATAAATGTGTAAACGTGTATAAACGTAAACGTGTGTACCGCGACAGTTGATGGCAATAAAGGATGTATACTGCAATAACAGATAAAATAATAATTTTTATTGCATCAAAAAGTTTTAAAAATCTAATTGTGGTGTAAAATGCGTCGATCCTTAATGAGGAAATCTCCCGTTAGAACCAGCTATTTGCGAGATCATTATTACGAACATAATGTTACAAGGGTTTGCTACTATTTCGAA
Source organism: Hiodon tergisus (assembly GCA_025775045.1). NCBI lineage: Eukaryota > Metazoa > Chordata > Actinopteri > Hiodontiformes > Hiodontidae > Hiodon > Hiodon tergisus. Next base: position 21,867 of record JAOVYW010029374.1, read on the forward strand.
TAACAATTTCCTTGGAAAAACAGTTTCATGAAACTTTGTTTGCCCAGAAATGCGTGTAATTAACAAAAGTTGATCACACTGATTGATTTACACTTTCGTTAATATTTAGTCAAAGCACCAAGTTCTTGGTGGATACCTCTGAATAGACGAAAAAGTAAACTTCGAGAACTTTTTTTTACATAAATTATAATGATAAAACTTTTTATCTATTAAAAAAACCGTGTCATATGCGATATAATCCCACCCACAAGATTTCAGAATTGTCGCCATTTAATCAATCTATGTCGCATCATCTGCTGTCAATTTACGTTTGATATGGCACGTAAAGTTGTTGGGTAAACTCGTTTCAAACGTTAATCCTTTTAATCCAGTTAAGTAAATGTGTATTCTTTGCTTTTCCTACTATGATTGTTCATTGAGCTCGTCACAGTCCAAGCCTTCGGGTTGCATATTGGTCGCAATATAGCGTCCTGTACTGACATATAAAGATACGATTGTGTTTCTATGAATTAGTTGGGCCACATTTGCAACCATGAAGTAACACGGTGAAGAAAACTGAATAGTAGCTCCAGACAGCGACTATTTATCTGACAAGGAGGTTCAATGTGTTTGAATCCTAAGAAAACAACAAGATATACGTTTTCGTCTACTATTACTGTTTGAACGGTTTTGAAAACGAAAACCTTCTATTCTCATGTTGTTCTTTTTTGAAATTCCGTGAACTTTGATTTTGAATAAGAGCTAAAATACTTTTTACAGTGTGTTTTGTTTTGCAAGGCATCCAGCCATCAGCCTGCCTTCTAAGTCTAAACCTTCGAAGTTAAATGGCTGTTACAAAATAGACTTCTTTAACATTCTTTGGGAATATTACGTGTCCAAAGTGAGCAAAACCGCACAAGAAATTTCCTGGAGCCGTATTCCAAGAAAATCCCTATTGTCGTTAGAATAATTATTTAATTCTTAGTAGGCCTACCAACATTTTAAAATACAGGTATAAGGTATATTTTTAGTAATGAATAAGGCTCATACAGGTTACACATCAAACATTCAGGTGAGCCATTTTAAAAATAGAGCGACACGACGGTGTATTCAATAACTATTAAACGAAGCGATCGAACTAATATCCATGTAGGTGAAAACTGTGATAGAATGATGCTGTTTAGAGAGAGAAAATAATCCTTCGATTGTTTTCCTTACTTTGGTAGTCAGCTATTGTATCTAGAGACAATGGTTTCGACAACTGGCCAACAAAAGGTTCATTTCAAAAGCAATAATGGAGGACAGATACGATTGGAACCAACGTTGGAGTAAAAACTGATAATTAACAAAAGTTAGAGCTCTTACGGATCACTGTCATCCGGTCAAGCCTGCGGGTACTCCCGTTTGAATACAGTGCCCTCAAAATATTAATATATTTTAGTGTGTAAGTTAGATAGTAGTAGTAGCAGTAGACGTAGGCTAAATAAACAGAAATTATGTTAGGTGGAATATCATTGCCCTCAGTGCATAATATGCACAATATGAATTACTTTTATTATGCGATTTAAAGATAACATTTAGTTTCACTGCGATACAAATCTTACAGGAATAGCCCTATATACACCCAATAGAGTCTATACACGCCTGTTTATGAAAAAGCATCGGAAGGAAAGCATCGTTTATCCCAACATTGCACTAAAAAGTCGTTTTCATTAATATTTCATTAATTCAAATATTCATTAATAAAATATAACCTATCCATGCCATCTCGAATAGCCTTCCACTGTGATTCGAGCATGCATGGATTTTGAAATACAATTAGTTCTTAGAAGGCAGTTAGTTTGCAAAAATAATTGCAGTGGGACAGTATGTTGCTCTTTCACACGGGAATTAAGTTGGTTTTGCAACTGTATCAAAATGTTATTATTTAAATGTCTCCACTATGTTATAGTTGTTTGCCATTTTCATTTTAATAAAATTGTTTAGACCAATAATCTTTTTATACTGCCCGTATCAAGTACATTTCTGTAGAAGCTCGCTAGTGAGATATCGGATCATGTCCTGCAATGCATACAATTCTCCCAATTGAGTTAATCTTAGTCGTGACTCGTGAAATACCGAATTATTTGGCATTGTTTTGGAAATGTGTGAGTTGAGTTAAAACAGCGGGTAATTTTTTCAAAAAGTCACTTTTTCTATTGCCAAATCGGAATTGGAAACGAGCTCAGAAATTTTTTCATTGTTTTAAATTTTAAAATAAATTTTTTTTAAATCTTACACGCAATGTAATCAATTACCCGTTTTATTAATTTCTTACGAGCATTTCTGTTGTAGCATTGTAATGGTGCAATAAAGCAACTAAAGGACCTTATTCCTGATATCAAAATGTCTAATAAACATCATAAAATATGTCACTTAAATAGGTAAAAGCAGTCACGAACAATTCAATGAAATCGATTTTCACAAACCAACATTTTCACTTTGTTATACCATACCAAGTATTCTATTACATATTACGTGATTATGCAATGCACATTGATTGAAAAATGTATATACCGCAAATTCTTCTAGGGGCAAGACTTATTTTCAGACAGTTGTTTCAAAATAAATAAATAAAATATTTTGCTAAAAAGTAACATTTTTAGAATGACACATCACACGAAAGTGATAACCCCGTGGCATTAGAACAATTTAGATAAGCGAGCTTTTGTCTACTACTACTACTTCAAAAATGTGAGAGACTATTCCTGGAACCTGAGTGATGCACTTTTTTGTGTTCTGACCTCTTCTGTTTTAGTCAGAACTAAATGACAGCTAATGGCATAGTGACGTCAAAATGTAAGAGGGTTGCCAAGGCAGAATCTACCTTATAGATGTGTGTGCTATTGAAGACACGCGCCTGTGCTTAATTTGAGGTTTGGTTCATTCATTAATTTGGTTTACATTGTTTTTTTTAACGCGCTTCTAAAAACATTCAGTGTAAACATTAAACTTTTATGTTTAAAAATACATGATAATGCCCGTGCAACACCCGTAATCAATTGATATACGTGCGGTTCTGTTCTTTATTTTTCGGAGTATACTTAGTTAACTGTGAGATACAGAGAACTGATCGGAATATGAATCTAACTATCTACGTACCAGTGTGTCAATCTGCGTTATGCGGTGACAAAATCTTTATTTCAGAAGAGGCAACACAGTGGAAAGGACTTCAAGTGAAAGTTGAACTGACATTATTATTATACCTCTTCAGATGTTGGTTATTCAGTTTTGGTTAGTTAGTGTATGAGGCCTCTTGAGGGCTATGCTTATGAATGAACTGACTAACTGGTAGACGTGTTCAGTCACAGGTGTGTTATGTTTCTTCGGCGGTGCAGATGCGGTGAATTAAAATAGAAACACTCACTAACTGCATAACATTATCATTATATTATTATTATAATCGGTGTATCTGTACTAGAAACTTAGTTGTTTATAAAGTATGTGCACTTTTTTCACGAGTGCATTTCATGCAAACTACTATTTGCAGGTGATATAAACAATTCTGATATTTTAAAATGAGATTCGTGAAAATATTTTAAACTACAGGGAATTAAACTATATAATTAATAATTTATATATGCGTGAAACTTGATTTTACGTTCAAAGGATAACCAAGTTCTTTATGTTGGTATGTATATATATAATTTCCATAATAATCTACAAAGAAGTAACAGGACATTAGTAAACGCCTTCAGGGGTTATAGATTATGTGTCGTAAACATACACCATTGAAAGCTGAAGACACAATGCCTGATATTATGACATAGGCATGGAATCTATAGATTTTGTTACGATTATGTTTTAAGTTGTTATCAGTGTTGTTATTATCAAATTACCCACGATTTAATATCGAAAACTATATAAAACTAAAGAATCACTTACCCAAATAATTCAGGAGACAGTAATGTCCCTCGTTTAACCAAACGGTTTTTACAGTTGAAGTGCAGTGATGTCAGCCTGCATTTCTCACTCTCTACTTTTTTAATCGAAAAATGAATTATTTTATTTTATGATGCTAAAACTATTGAAAATTGAAACTAAACGTCGCTACAGCACTGGGAGTTAGAGGTGTTCTTAATAGTTTGGGGATTGCCCTCAGCGGCGCATGCATTACTTTATCTTGGCACGGGTTTGCTGGGTTACTTTATTATCTTTGCAAATAATTGGTTCCCATTCTTTTATGTGTGAACCACCGGGTTATCTTTCACTATATATAGCGCGGTCTTGGTTGTCACTGAGGTGTCTGAGTTACCATTTGTCAAGTCCGTTGCAATAAAACACGCAGGGGAGGTTCACAACAAACAGGCAGGCACGGATTATAGACGCGCCGTGAGCGAATATTTTTTATACGTTGTCAAATACAGACCAGCAAAAATACACAGGTGCACCGTGCAATTATTTTATTTCAATGGTTTTTGTAGCATTGATCTGACAAACATTTAGATTCAGCTTAATATTGTTGCGATCTACCACAAAAGGGGTCACTTGTGTGAGCGGTGACGTTTGTGACTTCTATAGGAGGAAAACTAGGGAGATAGCAGATATTAACCCAGGCTGTGCGTGTTTTATTGGACCATTCATTACAGGCAGACAACATAGGACAACATTGCACGCGGTCGTTGCAGGCGCTTAAACGTAGATGTCGTGTCATTTCGACTGCGTCCCCGTTAGTTCAGAATTATCCGACATTTTTGGAGTGTTATGATTGTGTGCCATCAGGGCGGGTGGAGCGCTTTTCACGGTGAAACAGAGCTGCAAAACAGGACTTGTAAAAATTAAGGTAAGGCCTTAATTTGCATAAAACAATGGGAGTTAATAACAGTTTTAACCATTGTAGGTCAGACAATACCGAAAACATTTATTATATTTCACATCAGGTAATAACTGCTTAGATTTAACAGAAGTTCGTGTTTTTCGAGAATTCTAATTGCTTTCTAAGAACCAAAAAGTTTGCAGTATATGGCGTACATCTGGACGGCGTCGAAGTCTTAATTTGAATATTTCTTATTTGAGATAGCAGCGGCACTCGGTTACGTACGGATTACGCGCGTGGTGAATACTCCTGCTGCTATGCTTAAATAAAATCGTCGCATTGTAATAAATAAATATATCATATAATGCGACCGCTGTATGTCTTCGTCTTAATTAGAAAACATTTTTAACATTCCCTACGCTACAGCCCCCCTCAAACATTTATTTATCCATTTACAGTAGTATGAGGACTTGGAATGGCCAATGACAACTAAGAAAAGCAATCGAATGCCGAGTAAGGATGTGTTCACTTAAGAACGATCTGACTGTGACTAGAGCCAGTCAGACTTAAGCGTTCGTTCTAGACCAAATTGCTATTTGATTAGGGGCATGCTTGCGATAGGCGAAGCGCTTCCAACCGAGTCTGGTAGTGGAGGGAAAACACGTCATTTTAGCTGTTGTGTCTGTTTCGAAAAATGGCGAAGCGAGATACCCTGATTATACTGGCTCATCTACTGTTCGATAACTATACTATTTAAGTACAAAAAATCGTCCCGAACCGGTTTCTTCTCAGCGAACAAAACGCCGCTTGAGGGTGTTACCTGTTAGACACTACAATAGATAATATTAGATAATGTTCCAACAGATAACGAGCATGTTGAGTGTAGGCGATTTAGTTGATTTTAATACTCAGATCCAACGTTTTTATTACACGTAACAATGTTCACGTAAGCATTTCGAATTCCCGAACAATTGAGCATTTAGTCTTGTTCTTGTTCTATCTAATTTGTCCATCCACATTGTCCTCAGTATAATCAAAATCGTTGCGTTCGCTAGGTTTCTGAGTCTACTGTCCTCATTCGTATCTCGGGGGCGTGGCGTAATTTGATATGGCATTATCAAACCTTTCTTTTGTAGACCTATTTATTTTATCTAAATAAAATAACCTCCTCGGTCTTCTTCGTCATATTTGGGTTGGAGCGTGTTTTTATGTTTTTTTTCATCACCAGAACACAGGTAATTGTGCAAAATCTCAGGGTTATTCCCAGAGCCAACGTCGGCTCCCGGTGTCTGCGTGCAAGAGAGAAAGAAAGACGGGGTTAGGGGGCAAGGATAGGGGGAGGAGGCCGAGACGCGAAAGAAAGCTTTGGCGTGCTCATTTCTGGGAGCGTTCAAAAGGAACCATCGCGTAGTCTGCTTCTTTCCTCTTAGCGCTTGGATTCTGAAAATTCGTGTGGAGTGCGCATGAGAGAGAAAGAGCGAGGGAGATAGAGATAGAGGAGAAGGATGGAGGGAGGGAGAGAAAGGGGGGAGGGGGGTGAAGGCGGAGACGAACCTGCTCTTCTAGGGGAGGAATGCTCCTGCTATGGTCAGCTTAATCGCCGGACAACGCTTACTGGAAAAAGTAACGGTTCAAAAGAAACAAATCGTTCCTCGTTACTCTGCAAGCACGAATAGTTATTTTTGTTTTGTTCTTTTGCGTCTGGAAACCTGGAACTGTATTCGGAGCGAAAACATATTCGTGGATCTGTTGGACAGAACTGTGGGGTTATACCTTTGGAATATATTTTAAATCTGCATATAAACAAAGACATAAATACCGAGGCAACACCGCCTTCACTCCAGAAAATCGCTACGGTGAACTGCTCGTCTTTTCCTCCGAGGTAAAAGCGATTTTAGCGTACTGTGTACATCACCCTGTTATGGTCAGCTTGAAACTTGGGACATTGTTATTGTGACTCCTGCTTAGAAAGGCCTGTGTGCATTGACATCTTTTACAATTCTTAATTCTAAGTTATTGTTTGAACTTACAATTTTAATATGACAATTAAGCATATATATTTGGTTGGTATAAATGCCCAGTAAAGTGTATTTTCCATTAAATGCTATCAGTGTGATTGCTAATTGAATGACTAAATAAATTTGACGGTTCTTATTTTCACAGTAAATTGTTTTATGTTGTCATAATATAAGGAATATATTATTGTTTTGCAATTGAAAAGTAGCTGCTTTCAGTAGTATTTCTTTCAAAAGTACAGTTCTGCGGTCATTTATTGCTATGTATATTAATAAGAAGTCAAATAGTTTTTGATGATGTGACATCAAAACCAGGCCTTGGTATTATTCATAACACTTGTACTTTGAAGCTATGCATGTGTGTTACTGCTAATGTTATTCCTGCTAGTAATGTAGTGCGTAATTAAATTTAGTTCCATAAAATAAATTAATGTTCAATAGTATTAACACTATTTGATCTCGATGTGCTATCCCTTCATATATCTTGCACAAATAAACGAGTATTAGAAAGAAAGACAAGATTAAACAAGAATACAATACTGAGAAACCAATTGATATGCTTACATTTCAAATAATCACGTAAAAAATACCGTTATTAATGAAAAATATAGTGTATATATTGACTACACGCATTCGCATAGTTCCTACGGTGTGTATTTAATAGAATTAAAGCAGTATTCCATAATTTTTTCCTTCCAAAAACAGAAATAGTTTTTTGTATATATTTATGCAAATAAATTGTTGTTTTTTTCAATGGCACAAATTAATTATGTATGTATTAAATACATCAGACAGTTACATAAAAATATGGCACATTGAAACAAACACAAGACAAAAAAAAATGTGCACCAAATGTATGTCTGCATTATAGCTTGCTGATATTTCTGAAGATACAGTTTTTTCTGGACATCGGGGGATTTTTTTTATGATTTCTTTTTCTTTATAGGGATTTCATAAATGTCTGTGCGTGTATAAACTGCTGCCAATTTCAAGGTTATGTCTAAGGCCTATTAGCAGTTATAACTGCCTAACAGTCATACATGTTACAACATGTTTAACATTTAGTTTAAAATCTCTATCTGCTTATAACATTGGTTATATTTTAAGGCAATTTGGGAATATAATGGAAATTATTTTGATTCCTGTGTGTGTCGT
>JAOVYW010029423.1:8616-29800 GCA_025775045.1 Hiodon tergisus
AATCCTTTCTTGGTTTTATTTTCATGAGCCGAGTGCAGTGACTTGTCAAAACTTTTATCGCCTTTGACTCGATTGGTCCCAAAAAAACATACCTAACTAACGGTTTTACTTCATGGCTTCAAGTTATGTTTTTACCCATTGATCCTGTAGATTACCCTTTTGGTCCTTGTGGGTATGCCCAGCTCTGTGATTTGTTTCTCGCAACCTGATTTAAAGGGTAGGACAACCTGCATGTGGGCGCCCACCTTATTATTATTATTATTATTATTATTATTAATAATAAAAATGTGTGAAGCCTCTTTATAGTACAAGTGCAACGGGTTCTTATTGTGAAGCCAGATGAGTTGCCTAATAACAGAAAGTGTAAAGAGATAAGAGGCTGTCTTCTTACTGGTCACCCAGTAATCACCCAGTGATCATTGCGCCCGCTCTTCTCTCTAGACCATCCATTTCCCAGGAACATCGAGTGTAATTTGTCACAATGTTTATTTGTGTAGCAGGCACCCCTATTCAGGGCAAACTGTGTGTCTTACATCCTTTAACCGTTTATAAAGCTGGTTGTTTACAGCAACATTCTGGGGTAATGCAGCTGACCGCTTCTTGGGTTTTTGTACTGGCAAACCTGGTCACAAATCAGGTCAGTGCCTTTCCGTTACACTACCTATGATTGTCTTTCCAACTAGTTGTATGAATTAGAGGAAAAACCTTGAAACATTGGTGCTTTATATTCTTTAAAACTGCATGGCTGCATGTTTTTAGGGTTATTGAAAATTGAATATGAGTAAGGAGTTCCTGGGATGTGACTTGTTGGTCAAGGCATTGTGGCACCATAGCTCCAGCAGAGCAGCTTGATTTTGTCGTTTTAGAAAAGCTACTTTTTTTGAACAGGAAGAATGGCTATTGGAGGGCATATGGCATAATGCACTATTTTTTTATTGAAGCAAGGTTAACATCAGCCTCAGAATTATTTACAAATAGGTTCTCTGAGAACCTTAGTAACAAAATGAGTTTACAGAAGGCAGCGCAATGTCTTGTAAACACATACTGCAGCACACTGTGGTTTTCCGGCCAGGTACAAAGCACGCAAGCACTGCAGCCCCTTGTGTATGTTAGGGGGTGGAGCTATAGAAACGATGACAGGAAGGAAGCTGGGCTTGACGATGTTGAAGACAATGTATTTTTCCTCCTTTAAAAAGCGCGCTGCTCAAAGAGCCTTACGGGCCAGTCTTCAAATGCAAAACAGTTTGTTTAAATATAAGGTTCCCTGTTCAGTCTAAAAGTCAGTCTTCCGTGTCACTGTCACATATATGACAATGAGGCTTAGCACGTGGTGTGAAATTATAACGAGTATAAAGAATTTTCCTTTAGGGAAACTCTTCTTCATTAAGTACTGAAGATATTATTTTTAATTAAGTCTTTAATTAAGTCTTGGGATTTATTCACACTTTGTAGTTCCTTGAGAAACTTTGCATGACTTTCTCGAATTTGGACTCATTTGTCCAGTTCAAAATCTGCGATTTAGGAAACGATCTCAATCTATGATTTTGGAGATAAGGTTGATTGATTAGGTATTCTTCACTGAGCCATGGCGCCACTCAAAAAGAGCTTCTAGAGCCGACCCCCCTCTTCCTAGCTGGAGGATTAGGAAGGGTCACCAAACCAAAGCCGAAGGGACTTCTGCTGGCCATTTTACCTCCATTTGTCCTCACATTTCACACTGGAAAAACTTGCTGTTAAGAATTCTGGACTAAAGGAAAATTAATTTAATTTGATGTGCCATTCTGGTTGGCTAATGGGAGATACTGATTACTTCCTGCATGTAAGAGTGTCATCAGAATGCTGCGTGTCATGAATTAACCCAGCAACCAGGTGGGTGGAAAGGAAGAGCAAGGAAATTAAGCTCACATTTGAGCTTTTAAGAAACTTGTGGCAATTACTTAAGATAATATTTTATGAAAAAATGGTTAAATGGTCACAATATTTCTCTAGATGAAAGGTCATGCTTTAATGACAGCCTTTCTATGCCATTCATCTCAGACTTTCAGTCTAACCCAGCACATGCTTATTCCTTAAAGTGTCATAGAGTTCATCCAGTTCTCCTTAACAATTGTCTCCGAACTGAAAAAAAAATCAAAGATACCAACTAGAATTACTTACCCTAACCCTAACCCACTGGCATTATTTAGCCTAACCCTAACCCACAGGCATTCCTTACCCTAACCCCAACCCTAACCCACTGGCATTTCTTACTCTAACCCTAATCCTAACCCTAACCCTAACCCTAACCCACTGGCATTCAACGGCATTCTGCAGCTGTCTGATATGACTGACCAGAGAAAGTGAGTTCATAAAGGAGATGAGAACATGGATGAGAAAGAAGGATGGAACATGTTGTCTTAGTTCCGAAGGTGATGGAGAGAGTCTGGATGCTTACAGACTTTTTACTTTCTCTACGTTTTTAGTGCACCGTGGCAGACTGGTTTTAAAAGTTCTAAACCACCGCCTAAGGAATTAACTTCTATGCATTGAGATGGTCATGGAAGAATATCAGCAGACCTCAGGTGGTGAACCCTCAGAAATCATTCCTGGGCCTTGCAGCATTGTCCATGACAAAGAGTGCTTCTGCTGCACCTCCCCTGTAGTGCACAAGGCTAAGAGCACAGGAAATGGAGTGCAGAAACCAGGGGACACGTGTGGGACACAAGGGAGGAGAACGCAGAAGACAGGTAACCCAATGGTGAGCACAGGAAACAACCCAAATAAGATGGAACAATGGGAGATAGACCAGGATGAAAATACCGAATGCAGGGAGTAAAACCAAACGGAACATTTAGACAAAGTCTTAAATGGTGAATAAAATCCAGTATTTTAAACAATTTGGGAAGTCAACTAATTTTAATTGGAGAGCAAGTAATTTGAAGATTATTTAAAATGTCCCAGATTAAAATATTTAGCAAAACCCCCACTTCCACCCGATGGTGCCCATGTCCCTGTGACTGTGTCATTATAGTTTAAAACAAGACTTTTCCTGTTCAGAAGAGGATATGCTGACCTCGCACATCCAAACATTATGTGCAGCTAACCAAAAGTGGAAATGAACAAAGCTAAACGAAAATCTAAAAATAATAATACTGAAACTTCGAGACAGCAAAACAAAGAAAGGTTGTGGCTTTGAAAGAGATCTGCCTGAAAGAGGAGAAAAGCTGAGAGATATTTTGTGACGAGTGGAGTGTAAGGGACTTGTTCCGTCGTTCCGATGCCAGGTCCGTCCGGCTCACATGGCAAACGATGAAAAGAAGGGTCCAGCACTCTGGTCCGCCAGGTTTCCTCTGCACTAGGAGCTGAGCTTCTATTCAGGGGGCCCCACTGACAGTTCACACCGCTGAGCCATGATCGGAGAGCATGCCCAGTCTTCCCACAAAGACATGTGTGAGATGTCTGGTTCCAAAGGCCAGGCTGCTGCTACTATTTGCATGAGAAATAACAGGCCAATGGTGTTACATATATTCAGTATGGGATCCAGGGTTCCTCTTGCAGAGCTTGGACTTAATGAGAACTTCTTGTATTTCATTGGATGCATCAACAATTATTCCAAGAGCATTCTGTGCCCAAACACAGCAGGTTGAATTAAATATCACTAGGAGGAGGCACTCTGCTGTGCTCAGTACTGCAGGCCTGATGGATAACGTGCTTCCGTGGCTGGTGGGCCTTTTAGCTTGTGTCCCGTGAACAGCAGCATGTCGTTAACATGTCCAGGACCCGTCCACCAGGGGGCTGTTTAAGAGCCGTACTCAAGATGTGGACCAACCGTTCCCTCTGAATTAATTACATGGATATCCGGCTGATTCTTTAGGGTTCTTAAGTTTTGATTAGACACAGAGTGGGTAGTTGCAGTGGAGTCCCTGTGATGGTCTGCTATTAATGACTAATCATTCAAATGTAAGCAGTGTGTATTGTGAATTGCATTGAGGGGAGATGTTATTTTTCCATTGTTGGAACGCCAAAGCTAAACAGTAGTATTTTTTATACCATCAAATTATTATCCTCTTCATAGATGGCTTTTATTCATTATTCAGCCGTGTTATCATGAATCTATATATTTTTATGTAGTTATATGAAACTTCAATGTTTAATGGAACAGAGTATACAGTTTCCTAAATGAGAGTTAATTAAATTTATCAGTCTTATTCTGGGAGCCGGGGAGTTCCGGTAACAGGAGCTGATTGCTTTGTTTCATATTTACCATGCCAGTGCTCACTTGTCTTAATGTTATAGTAACTGTACGGTCTAGTGAGAACAGGCTGTGCGGGAAGGTTGCCCTTCCTTACGCTGTAAAGGGAGCATTCTGGCTCCATTCCGTTAAAAGCACCAGGGGGAGGAAGGTTCTCTATTATCTGTAGTTTCACAATGCACTCTGTGAGCATCGTAAGTAGGAACGGTTTGTAAGGGGTTTTCAGTTTCATCAGTCCTTGTTTTGAAAGGGGAGGGTATTACAGGTCGACTGTTGCGGATGTACTTCGAAAATAAAATGTGCTCTCTTTCCACACCGTAAATAAACCATTTTGAGTCCAGTTTATTATTTTGTTTGTGGAAAAGGAACACTCTACAGCCAGAACTGCGGAAGAGACCTTTGTGTTGATTTTGCTTAAAAAAATGTGAGTGACTTTATTTCGGTTTTACTGAGGGTCTGACAATTTTCTTCCATGATAATCTAGCAAGGTCTGCTCCTGTAATGCCTGAATGAAGACAATGCCGTCAGAGATGGCTATCACTCACCAGGGTCTATTGTCCACTAATCTTCAGTGTAAGGGCCCTGGCATGGAGTGGCAAAAGCTTGTTTTTGTTCCTTTTTTGTGCAGAGAATTTGACACAAAAATGCAGTAAAGGACCCCTCCCACTCTGCAGACCATCAAATCAGCAGAATGAGAACCGGGGCGAGAGACAGAATTGCCAGTCTGCCGACTATATCAAACAGGAAATGGGGGAGTGAAGTCAAGGTGCCGGGGTCAATGAGCATCAACACTAACTCTTAACCTTACATAAATGTACCACGGCATTTCTCTGAAGATAAAACGAACATGGCCAATTGCCGTTTCTTCTTATAATCTTGGCTATTCCAAGTATAGCAGATTTGAGCAAAAATAGGACGCTACTTCCCAGTTCAATAGTGTTTTATCATGTTGTTTGTCAGTATTGAATGATGCATCCCAATCTTTCATAGCAGAAAGCAGAAAACCATTAGCTGAATAGGGTTAATTTCCTGTTCAGGGATTCCAGGTTCAGGGAAGACCAACTTCAGTACCTACCAGTTTCAGATACCTGTCCATGGCTGTAGAACCAGAGCAATGTTACTATGCCTCGGGGAAGGGCATGCCTTATGGAGTGTGTGTTTTTCTATCGCTTTTGATTAAGCATCTTCCCCCCACAGGAATGCAAGAGAGAAACGCGACCTCGTCTCTGTGTCATCAAGAAGGGAGCTGCTGGCTATGGGTTCAACCTGCACAGTGAGAAGTCCAAACCTGGCCAGTACATTAGGGCAGTGGACGTGTGCTCACCGGCTGAGAAGGCTGGCCTCCTTCCAAAAGACAAGATTTTGCAGGTAAGGCCTCCTGTGTTGTGGACTCACAACTTTCATCTTTACATTAAGAGATTATTCAGGCTTTGCATGTAATCATGAAGCAAGATTTGAAAATGTTTGCACATAACTCTGTTATTGAACAATTTACATTACGAAAGCACTGGAGTGGCTGTGTGGTAAAAGGGCTCAGCTGAGAGAGAGAACTAGTGGGGTCTGGAAGGTGTTGCAACTCAACCACCCCCATCCATCTCTCTCTCTCTCTCTCTCTCTCTCTCTCTCTCTCTCGATTCTTCCACTCCCCACTCCAGCAGCACCAAACGGGGCCAAAACTGTTTCTGTGTGCTTATTGTTCTGTTTCCTCCGCACCGCCGGGCTGGGCACAAAGCCACTCCCGTCTCCCCAAACATTCCCTAAGTAGAGCAGGAAACGGAGGAAATTCTGACCCTCGTTTTTTTCCACACTTGGATGTTTGAAGCCCGCCTATGGGTTTCACGCATCCTGGACAGTCAGATGGGCGATTTTAAATTGCTCTTTTGTTGGCGGCCTTCCCTGAGGTACGTATGGGTCAGACGCCCTTAAAGCACTGTTGTCTGTCGCCATCTGTACTGGCCTTTTAAGTCCACCTGGTCCCCCTCCCATTAGTAACAATCAGTAATGATGGGTGAGGTTTAGAGATTTTCAGAACTTCACAGATGGTAACTCCCCAGCAGTACATTATTGCCCTGAAACTGAGAAAGGAGCCCTGATTTGAATACATGATCTCGGTTTAGGTGCATTTCCTTACTGTTGCAAACATCTGTCTGAAGAGGATTCTGTGCACTGGCAGAAAAAATAAGGGAAGCAGTTTTACGTAGAAACCCGTGCAGAAAGGCAGAGGGAGTTGGCCAGTAACAGGAATAGCAAGAGGAAGGAGGAGATGGAGTGTCGTGTTTGTTGCCAGTTCTCTCCCAGAAGAAAAAAAACCGCCAAGTTCCAGCCATGACCTCTGACCTGTTGCTACTGTTGAGGATGAAGCAGGATTTCCAGGGTCTTTTAAAATAAAGATTTCATATTTAGGCTGAATATCCCACTAACCCCCAAACAGACTATTTAGAAGAACTGTAGACTGAAGAGTGTGTGTTTTGTCTGTGTGTGTGTGTGCCTGCGTGCGTGCGTGTGTATGCGCGCGCGCAACTAAGATGAATAGGTACAGGATTTCCTTTTGAGAGACGCAGGAAGTAGGACTGATAATATTGAGATTATGTGGGTGAACAGTTTGTCTGTGTTTAAAAGAACAATGGAGCTTGAAGACGGAATTTCTTCTGCCATACTTTTTAACATTAATGGACAAACCAATGGGGCTTCACTTTTAATATTTAATGTCACCTGAAACATATATGTAAACAGTGCACACATCAAGTTGATGGCTGTTAGACTGATAATCGCTGTGTATCATGTGGCCCATAGTAGGACTACCGTGAGTAATCTAAGGTACTTCAAATCATGCGGTTTCCTCCATAAAAGGCAGAGGGATGGCTCACTCTGTGTGGCCATGTGTGGATCAACTCGCTCTGTGTGGCTCAGCTAGCTCTGTGTGGCACTGTGTGGCTCGGCTCGCCCTGTGTGGCTCTGTGTGGATCAACTCATACTGTGTGTCACTGTGGCTCGGCTCGCTCTGTGTGGCAGTGTGTGGATCAACTCGCTCTGTGTGGCAGTGTGTGGATCAACTCGCTCTGTGTTGCACTGTGTGGCTCAGCTAGCTCTGTGTGACACTGAGTGCCTCGGCTCGCTCTGTGTTGCACTGTGTGGATCAACTCGCTCTGTGTGGCCCGGCTCACTCTGTGTGGCACTGTGTGGCTCGGCTCGCTCTGTGTGGCACTGTGTGGCTCGGCTCGCTCTGTGTGGCCTGTGTGGACACAGCTCGCTCTGTGTGGCTCTGTATGGATCAACTCGTTCTATGTGGCACTGTGTGGCTCGGTTCGCTCTGTGTGGCATCATGTGGCTCAACTCACTCTCTGTGGCTCAGCTCGCTCTGTGTGGATCAACTCGCTCTGTGTGGCACTGTGTGGATCAACTCGCTCTGTGTGGCACTGTGTGGATCAACTCACTCTGTGTGGTACTTTGTGGATCAACTCGCTCTGTGTGGTACTTTGTGGATCAACTCGCTCTGTGTGGCTCGGCTTGCTCTGTGTGACACCGTGTGGCTCAGCTCACTCTGTGTGACATCGTGTGGCTCAGCTCACTCTGTGTGACACCGTGTGGCTCAGCTCACTCTGTGTGACATCGTGTGGATCAACTCGCTCTGTGTGGCACTGTGTGGATCAACTCGCTCTGTGTGGCACTGTGACTTCCTCTTTGCCCAGGCCAGTGTAGCCCTCATTTCTGTCTCCCAGTCAAGGCTGAGCTCCTGTTTCCCTCTGCTTCCAGGTGAATGGGGTTCCTGTGGACGGGAAACAGCATGCTGAGGTGGTGGCAGCCATCAAGGCAGGGGGTGATGAGACCTCCCTGCTGGTGGTGGACCCAGAAACGGATGAGTTCTTCAAGAAATGCAGGGTGTCCCCCACACAGGAGCATCTCACAGGTGAGAGCAGACAGCGGACTGCTTATTCTCAGACAAATAAACAAGGGCTGCGATATAACATTTCCGATATAGCCATATCCAGGCAGTTGATGCTGTTGTCAAGCCATCAATTCGAGAGGGGTCTGTCAATGCCAGAAAAATGGTTGGAGAAAGAAACAATCTAGCACTGTGCACTGTGACAACATCACCTTTGAAGCTTTAACTCACTGCCTCTGTAGTTCTGTAGTGTTCTTGTAGATGCAGGGCTATTGAATGAGCAGGGGATGCTCTTGGTCAACATTGTGGGATTATAAAACAGCCCCTTTAAGCTCCCTGCACAGAGAACAGAAAGGACTGTTCTGAGAAGAAGTGTTCATCCAATACTCTTGTATCACATACCGCCCTTGGGCTTTTTTATTACCAAGCAGAGCCTGGACACTTTCAGAAAATAAATGGAGTGCGGGAATAAAACTTCAACCAACTTCTATTTAGTGGTTTAGGTTTTTGCTGATTTGTCACTGGCAGTTGGAGGGGAAACGACGCTGTTATCTTGCACATCAGGGTGGTTTAAAACTGTTGGCTCAGTTGGCCCTAGCATGTAGCTGGATGCGGTTGTTACTTCTGACTTGTAGGCGTTGTGGAAGACTGTAGACTGGCAAGAATAAGTTTGGGAACATGGGGACATTTCAAGGTTTTTTTTTTTTGAAATAGAATTATAGAGACGCTATGAACAAATTATGACAGTTTCTATGTTTAAATGAACCGGACAGTGAACCAGTTCCAAACACGGTGATACAAAAGGGGGATTCATCATGCATTTAGACTTAATAATTCGACTTTGACTTTGAAAGACATCTGGCTTGCTGAAATGTGCATTGGTGAGTTGAGCTCTATGCTGATGTTTTTATTTGGCATTCAGCAATTTATGGAAAATACATCGGATAATAAAAAGAACTGCCAAAAATGACTAACTGGCCTAATTGAATTGGGG
Organism: Hiodon tergisus; assembly: GCA_025775045.1. Taxonomy (NCBI): domain Eukaryota; kingdom Metazoa; phylum Chordata; class Actinopteri; order Hiodontiformes; family Hiodontidae; genus Hiodon; species Hiodon tergisus. The sequence goes on from JAOVYW010029423.1 coordinate 17,725, forward strand.
TATAAAAATGGATATTCCATTTTACAATTGAAGCAAACCATTAGTATCAGGGGTTCGACTATTATACTAATAGTCAGCCGACTATTAGTATCAGGGGTTAGAATATTATACTAATAGTCAGCCGACTATTAGTATCAGGTAACACAGGGTTCTTTAAGGTGACAAAAGCCTAGTGAGGAGAGTGCTACTTCCATCAACTGGAACGACAAGATTCCTCAGTGCTCCCTCACTTAATTTCCACAACACAATGCACTTTCATCATTGCTGCCCTGTACTTTTTACATAAAATAAATACTGACTAAACAAGATGTCATAGAGCCCTTTGCAGCCTGTGTCTCCATGATGATGTGTCATCTCCAAAGGGAAAATGTATGTCTCGCTATAGACACAGAAGAGTTTGCCATCTGTCTTTGCCACTGTGTTAATGTATTATAGTATAACTATGCCATACATGGTAATGCTTTTGTAGCAATTGACAAGCTAGATTTACACACAACTTTAAGGAAAATAAATCCAGCGATGCACATAATGAAACGAGTTTTGTGACTCTGGAGAAAGAAGAAAGTCCTTTTTTGTTCTCCATCAATAAACACTTCCCTGACTTTAGTTTTCATACCCAGTCTTTAAACCTTAATACTTCCTGCTCAACGGGAGCAAAATTCCTGTTGCCAGTCGCCAGGTAACTGCATTAGTGTGTGTGGCCTCTCAATCGAGTGCCGGCTCAATGCAACATGCATATACACTCACATCCACACGCCTTCAGGACAGAACTTTTGTCTGGTTACCAAGGCACAGTGAGACAAGTGGCCCCAGAGCCTCTCACTGTGGCAGGACTGATGAGCCCGTTCTACAGACACTGAGGACAGTGGACTGCAGGAAGGATCGGCAGCCAGTCTCCTATCTCCAGTAAACAGTTGGTTTATTATACAATGGAGGGTAAGCAGTTGATTTCTCCCCAGACTAGGGAGGTACCATCAGGTAAACTCTGGAAATGTATTGTGGTGAAGTATAGGTTTGGTAGTTCTAATTGTAACCCATGAAGGTTAGATAGTGGATGCTGGGGAGGGAATTTAACCCTAATCAGCCAGTACAGATTTCGACAGTTTGTAAAGATATGCTAGAATAAATTAATTGATTAATCCATATTTCAACAAAATAAATCAAATGGCAATCTTGTGTGATATCCAAGTCCCATGACTGGGGTTTTAAAACGGATTCCATTCTCTTAAAGGAATGAGAGTGAGTGGACCACCATGGTTGACTGGAACTAGCTTTGATCTTTGAGGGGACAAACTCTGTAAAACCACATGCAGCACAGATTGTACTGCACTCTGGTACCCCAGGTTGTTTATTTGAATCTGAAGCGAGATACTGCTGTTGTACCAACTGAAAAATAAAATACTTTTTGAAAAACAAAGGTTATATATCGCGTGTACATATTGTAAGTATTTGTCTGCTAATGCAATGAAGAATGTATCAGATAATCACAGATACTTAGGGACCTAAAACTAACCTGGGTTTGATCTGCCCCCTTTCAGGACCATTGCCTGAGCCAATTGCCAATGGGGAGGTGGAGGAGAAGGTAAGGCCTTGTTGCATTTATTCCTGGTCAAGTCATTGGGGGAAGGAAACGGCAAAACAAAAAAGGGATGTTGATAGACAGCGGGTTAAATCAAGAGCCCGTTTGGTTAGAGAGGAGATCTTAGTTCTTGAAGAAACGTCCTGAAAGGAAAAGTGGGGGTGGGTCGCAAGCAGGGCAGCGGTTCACAGGCTTCCCAAACAATGGGCGGGTTACTGGCAGTTCATCTCCCCACACAAGCTTTTCCTGTGACTTCAATTGTGCTGGACCGAAATCCGAAAAGGCTGCGCTGCTAGGCAGGACTCGCTCCTAAAGCCACGCTAATCGGGACGTATTATCAAACGTGACCTCAGGGGCCTCCCTCCACCTGTCAGGAGAAGGGTGCTAGGACACAAGATTTTATGGGTCGGGATTAGAGGCGGCTGGGGGGGCGATTAAATAATTGTGCCTAAGATGACAGAAACGGCTCCTTTTAGTATTGCTTGGGGTTATGTTTCCAAGTAGCAAAATAGGGAGAAGGAAGCAGTCCTTCTTGTGTTTTTCTCTGGGGACAAAAAAGAGGGAGCTCCTTCTGAAAGCACATAGAAATGTAAATGGGCATGCAGAAATCTTCCCCAGATTGTGTTTACAGTCCATTTGTTGGAATATCTGTATGGTGTCCTGGACAGGCATTTAGTGGAGAGTAGTAGTAGTCTGTGGTGCTCCTTGACATTTGTTGTCATTCTGGCAGGGGGCACAAACAACTCTCATGGAGAAGGCAGATAATTTTGTGGGTAATCTTGGCCTGGCCAGCCTTTGGTAAATTAATTAGAAAGGATTACATTTCAGAGAATAGTGGTAGGACACTGTTTTTACAACTGGGGTTTATTTAAATGGAATTTCTGCAATGAAGATTTCTTTTGCATCTCATTAGTGTGCTAATAACTATTTAAATTTTATTGCTAACATTACTAGTGGAGTTTAAAATGCTATAGAATACTGCTTTAGTGGCTGTTTTAAACCGTGTTGCCCTGCAGCAGGTGATCTGCTTGTCCTCAGTCACAAACAATCCTCTCTATGGTTAATATAAGCTGTTTAAAATTCAATGAGTGATTTAGTTTCTGCTGGAGGGAGAGGCAGCGATGGGGAGATGGGTAGAGACAGGACTAAATCCCTGCGAGGCTGAAGAGTGACGTGTTTGGGACTGGGGAGGATCGTGGAGAATTGTGCTGTCACTGGGTTTTAGGGGATTGGAGCTCTGTCAGGGGGATTATGTTTTATAAGCCACAGTCTATGTTAGCTGGGAAAAAAACACTTGCTCCAATACTCTGGCTGACAGCTTGTAAAAGAAAAATGTAAAAACTTTTTTTTATGTTTGCTGTAATAGTTAAGCAGTGTCAACTTGAGGGACTCTTGTTGACCTGGGTAAATGTAGTAAAAGTCTGCAGTGCAATGGAGGAAATTGTAGAAGCAGTCAAGTCTGCCCCCTACTGGGGTTGCAGCACAAATGGCCACTCTGATAAAAATCTATGACAAATATCTACCAGGCATTTTACACAGTAAGTTTTGTTCCCAACATCAAATTTATGCAATACACAAAATAAAATTAGTTTGGAACGTTTAAATCTATTTTATTTATTTTCATTTGACTCTGCAGAGTGTCCCTTGCCTATTTGAACGTGCATCTGGTCTTCTCCTTTTTTTCCCCTCAGTTCAATGGGGCGGAGACCAAAGAAACCAAGGTGTCCGTCAGTCCATCTCCGTCCAGCGCCTCCTCCTGTGCCTCTCTGACATCTCCGACAACCAGTACTCCACCGACGGAGGTCAGTTTTCTCTTTCATTTATACATGCAGAATCTCACGTATGAGGCCTGTCTTTGGAGGTGAAGTTAGAAAGACAACTGATCACTGTGTACAAGTGGCATTCTGTAAGGGTCTAATTTCTTTTACTCTCCCCAATCTGCAAGGTGTTGGATGAACCAGTTGAGGATGCTGCCCTGACCCTAAACATATCCCTGCAGCAGGCCAAGGAGCGAGCACACAAGAAGCGTTCCAACAAGCGGGCCCCGCAGATGGACTGGAGCAAGAAAAACGAACTGTTCAGCAACCTATAAAACCATTCCCTTTCCTTATACATACTCACATGTATAGTGCAGCAAGATTTTTTTCTTGCTTTTTGACTTACATTCCCATCAAAAAAATTTTTTTAATAGATTTCCATCTCACTTTTTTAAACTAGTGAAATCTGGTCCATGTAAAAATACATACATATACATATATACACACACACAAACGTGTGCTGTGTAAAATCCATATAATTTCATTTTCATATGTGTGAGTGCATGATAAGAGTGAACTCTGAATGTGACTGCTGGTCAGCAGTTTATGCCTGTGGATGTGAAGTCAGTGTTTTAACCACTCCGTCTGTTATGGCACACAGCTTTTAAGAGATTTTTACATTTGTCTTAGCTTGTTATGTTTATTTCATATCTAAGATTATGTATACACAATCCCAGTGTTTCAATTATCTTTTGTGATTGATTTTCAGTACTGAAAAATCCATTTTAGTAGATATCATGTATCTGGCTAGATTTCAATTCTGCAATAAAACATGAAATATTACATTGCTTGGACATACTATCCTGTGTGAGGCAAAGACCTTAAAGGGCTGTTACATTAAACAACGCAGCTCAGTCGAGACAGCAGTTCTAAATGGATGATTTCTCTAACCACAAGGGGGCGCAAGCACCTTTCCTCCGATGTGCGGCTGTAGTTGGTGGTCTGCGTTGGAACTACAACTCCTCACTCTGGGATCTTCCTTCTGAAAGAATGCTTGAATCTCACTCATTGGTGGGCTCAACAGTGCCCTCAAAAATGTTTATCTTTTTGGGGTCTAGGCTACCCTGGTAACCTGTGACTGCAAAGTAAAAAAGGAAAGCAGTATTTTAGCAAGGTTTTGCTAAAGAGGAACTTTGCAGTGAAAAGCCAAAACACATGACTTTGGTAGGCCACAATAAACTGCTCCCCAACACCAAAAATAGAGCGGAAAAACCTAACCAGTAAACAACATAAAGATTTTGAAACTTTAAATATTTCATTTACTTATTCTAAACTATATTAATTATACAGTATAACTTATCACTGAACAGTTTCTTTTAATTTTTACATTTGTTGTTTTAGATTGGCTTTTCAATGTAAATAAATACTTCACTTTTTAAAAACAATATAATTGTGTACATGCATGTGCTTTAAATTGCTTCATAAAAGTAAAATTTTCAGTCAGTCGTATATCGTTAACCTCCACACCTTGCTGATTTAAAAAATAAAAAGAAGATGACTTTCTCTGCCACAAAAAGATACAGACAGGATTTTTCTCTAGCTAAAGCATCCGAGATAACCTAGAAAAGGTCTGCAGTTTAGTATAAACAGTAGAACGTTCTTGCAATATTATAGGAACGGTTCCTCCAGTGCTATCCATAAAGTTTCTTCGGCTGTTGGCGGCTCGACTTCTACAGAAAGGAGGAGCGAATCTCCACACAGAGACTCTCCCATTTCTCACATCCCACTGACCAACCTCTCTTCCGCACTGCTGCACACATTTACTCTAAAAATGATGTAAGAAAAAAATTAAAATAAAAAAGGGGGAAAAAACATGATAAAATAATAAAAAATGTTAAATTAAAAAAACAAAACACAGTTACTGATAATACTATACAATGAAAATGCAATTTCTGGACAGGGTCTTTTCCTGACTGTGGGGTGCCATTCCCCCCAAGGTCGACACATACTGTGCTGTAGAAAACTAAAACTGTTTTAAAATAAAATGTATGGTTAACACCAGCAGCCAACTTCGGTCTGAAACCAGAGCGGCGCACGACAGTTGGTAAGTGCCACTGTTGGAAATGTCTAATCGAGAGGTAATGTGTCATGGAAGGGTGACTCCGCATTCATTGTCAAAAGACCAAATGATCAGTCCCCATATTCTGCTGCCTTTCCCCAAAAGCAGGCCTTTGCTTTGTCCTTTTCTATCCAAAGATGCACCAGGCATTTAGAACTACAAATGGGAAGGAGATGTGAGAGAAATCCCAGAATCTGGTCACTCTGTCACCCCCTCTCGCGTGGCAGCATTGTGCACCGGGGGAAGGAGTCGTCCAGGTGCAAGGGCTCAGTCCAGCATGGCATCCAGCTGGTCAGCCAGGGCATCAAACATGTTCCCAATGTCATCAAGGATGTTCCCGGCAGACCTCACCGTGTTGGTTGTGCTTCTGGGCATGGACAAGAGGACATTTTTGCACCGCTGTTTGTGCACGTTTCCGCTTACACCAAATGGAATCCATTTGTGTGTACATTATGAGACCGAGCGTGTGTCGTATTAGTGTGTCTGGTATGGTATGGCCGCATCTCTTACCCATCGGCGCTCTCCTCCAGAGTGAGTTTCTTCTCAACAGCCTTCAGAGCTGCCTCCAAAGAGGTGCTGGTCTGCTCCAGACGTCGGTGGACCAGCATGGAGCCTGGGTCCTGGGCCTGGCCATTTTCTGTTTTCGGTGGCTGGCTCTTGGGTCCTGGTTGTGGGTGGCACAACGCAGTAGTCGATGGAGCTACAAACGCCACACTCTGTACCACATTGAAGGTCATCTGCTGTCCCCCTGTTTCTTAAGAAATAACACCATGATGGAGAGAAACACAGCTAATAACGTTCTTCATGGTCTCTAAAACTGCAACTTCAAGTCTTTACAACAGTCATGCCTTTTTTTGAAAACCACTTTTCAGAGTGCTTTAATAAAAATGGATCTATGCGCAGTACCTGATGCGGCTTCAGGCCAGTCCTGGGCTGGTTTGGTCGTAGCAAGATGGAGATGTAGATGGAGGGGTGTCAATGGTTTTGCAGTGGGTAAAGGTTTCTGGGGCTTTCCAACTGGGTTTTCGGGGCTCTGCAGGCTCGTCTCCATTTCCGTGATACGCAGAGTCACTTCATCAACACTCCGAGGATTTCGCCCAGCCCCAGAGTCAGAGGATCTCTCGATGTAGGGACTGTAGGCCTCCTCTGCACCAAGCGGCTCCTTGTCTTTGGGCTTGTGCCGACGCTTCACTGTATCAGACTCCTTCAGGTTAAATTCCAGGGCCCTCTCTGTGACAACGGCTTCTGCCCTGGGTGGCCCCCCAGTCTTGGGCCGCTGCTTGATGGTGAGGTTGCCCTCCTCCGCAAAAGGGATGCACTCGCTGGAGCTGTTCTGAGGCGACGAGGAGCCATCCAGACCCAGGCCACTCTTAATCTCCTCGTCAGTGTCAGACTTTGCACCTGGGTCCCCTTCTGTCCGGTCTGCTTCGCCCGCCCTGGAGTCACTGGCCGCCCTCCTCCTCCCACCTGCTGGCTCCCGTGGCTCAACAGGCGGCCCTAGCTTGGATGGGGAAACTAGACAGGAGGGAAGTTTGGTGATGCTGGGAGACTCCTGGAGGGGGCCAGGCTTGTCGTGTTTGAGGCTTGACTGTCCCTTCCCCTTCCGGTCGCCCCCAGCCGTCTCCAGCATGGCGGCCATGCTCCTCACATTGCAGGGCCTTTCTATCTCCGCCCGGTCCAGCGGTGTCGTGTCTGGGGGCTCTGGGCTTCCGCCGCTGCTACTCACGGAGCTCAAACGCTTGGGTGGCGGTGGCGGTGGGCCCTTCCGGCGGGCGCGGATGGCAAAGGACTGACTGCGGCCAACACCACGCTCTGAGGCGGATGGAATGCGGGCCAGCTGGCTACGGCCAGGCCGGCGGGTCAATGTGGCGTAGGAGCCCAGAGAAGACGAGGGTGCTGCAGATACATCGTCTTCATCGGGCTCACCGTCTGACAGAGCGTAGCGGGACTGGCTTTGAGAACGCTTCTTGGGCCTGAAGGGGGCACCGTTGAGTGGAGGCCCAAGCGGCGGGCCGCGCTCCAGATCCGTGCTCCCACAGTGTGAATGTAGGTAGCTAAAGGCCTTCTGGGCCAGGGCGCTCCGGGGCTGGCTGTGGCTCGGCAGGGCTGAGACTTGGGAAGTGCCAGATTTGGTTTTGGCTGGGAGAGCCGGGTAAGCACCCCCCGTCTTTCTGCCCAGGGTGTGTGTTTGGACAGGACCAGGCTTGGATGGCAGGAGTTGGTGCTGGTCCCAGCTCTCTATACCGCTGTTCTCCTGACCTGGGCTGCTGGCAGGCCTGGTTCCGCTACTGACCCCGTCGTCTCCATCCTGAGAGCTGTGAGGAACAGTGGGCTCCTGGGAGCGGCCCGAGCCCCCAGACCGCGTGCCAATACTCTCCTGGCTCACGGACATTGCAGCCACACTCTTGATGTCCAGCCCCTCATGGCAGCCGTTGTAGCCGCTTCCAGACATGGCATTCTGAAGCTCAGTGCTCAGCTCGCTGTCCTGGAAGCTGAGCATCTTTGGCGTGTGAGGGGAGGGACAGTCCCCACCCTCATGGGGCTCAATAGTAACCAGTTCCAGGTCCCTCGGCATTTTACGACGCAGTGTGCCATGTCCGGCCTCTGATTGGACCAATGTCTTCTGGATGTCACAGAGCTTCTTCACCGCCAGCATCATCTTCTTCTGATGTCCTGATGGGGGCACGGAGACACACAGTCCTTACATTCCTATCAAGTAACTGTAGGGGTTTTCTTAGGCAAGAATAGAGCACATCTAGGCCCAAGTCATGAAGCAGATGATGTTATATCAGTAGCATTATTCTCTGAAAACATCCGACATACAAAAACAAGCTTTTGGTCTATTAGACCACCGCTCACCAAGTTTGTTGATGCCGATCTCTTGCATTTCCTCCCAGGTGAGATCTCGCACGATGCTGATGGAGTCATATCCATTTTGAGACAATTTCTTGTGGTACTGGGGCAGCCCGATGGCACTGAGCCACTCGCCAAGGTCCGACTGGAGACAGGAGAGACACAGATGGACAGCACAGGTAAGCAGCTGTAAGCTTTGGACAGCCTGTTTTGAGGTAAATTCTGTTTTTAACTGAATAAATGTGATGAATGATGCATGGAATGGTTTGAAAGTGTTGCTCCAGGCTCACAGGAATGTATTCCGGCAGCCAATCAGGGATACTCAGGTTTCCGATCTCCATGGAGATTTTCTTACGATGCCCTGGCTTGGTCACGCCGATGGCATTCAAGTCCTGAAACCACACCAAGGTGAACAATCCCATGTTAATGAATAATAGGCCCAGCATTTAGCTAAGGCACTACCCTGCTGTGGTGATAAAAGTGGTGGGGTATGAAGCTACCTCAGGGGTCATTCGGCTGATGGTGGGCACGTCGTACCCGGCGCTGAGGAAGTTTCCCGTGTACTGCTCCAGCTGAAACTCACTTAGCCACTGGTAGATGGCTTCGGCATCCTGCAGAGGGGTAGGGGAGAGTGAGAACGCCGTACTGAACCGCCAGGCTTCGACCTCCATTCCCCTTCACCCACTCTCCTCACCTTGCCTTCCAGCAGCTGCTCAGGGCGGGTAAAGAGCTGGGAGAAGCTCTGTTCTCCGGGACGTATGCTGTTCAAAATCAGTCGGCTCAGGACTCCTGCAGTGGCAGACGATGACACACATACTGGAAACAGTTCCGGTTTGCCCCCCAGTGCCAGAAAAGTAATGCCCACCCCATTCTAGCAATGAAATCCTGTTCTTGCGCCCTGATCTGGGCCGCTCTGTCTTCTGCTGCCAGATGTAACAGATATCTCTGTGTAAACCATGGGCCTCACTATAGATCCCTGCCTGCTGGTGGAATGCGCCAATACAACCTGAGACTGCCTATGTTCCGCTCTCCACAGGACAGGCGCCCCGCCCCATGGATCGGAGGAGAGTGCCGTCGCCTTGACCAGGAAAGGAGCTACAGGAGCCAGACGGCAGAGCCTAGGTTTGGGCATGAGGTCCCCTCTGCAGATCCCGGCAGGAGCACTTAGGCTTCTGGAGTTTTACACATGCGCTCAAACAGCGCACTTGATTACAGGACAAAAGGCAGACAGAAAAACATTGCGGCTCAGCAAGGGGCCCGTAAAAACAACAGGCCCTGTGTCTGAGTGCACATTAACTGGGTCCACGTGCCTTGGACAAACACTTGGCTTGTTTGCTTCACCGGTTCACATGGGGTTAGGCAGTCCCTAAGGGTCCCAACATATACTCAGAAGCCCTATAAATATTGTTAGATCTCAAAGCTAAGACCTTCTCATACAAAAGGAAAATTATTATTATAGGTGCTTTCTCTTCCCGTTTGCAACAGTAACAACTCTAAAGCACACCATGTCATCATGGAATTCAGAAAGCCATACAAACAAGGTTCATGTCATAATCTGACAATGGTTTTTTACATCTTCCTGGATCAGCGAGGATACCAGTTCTCATCACCACTCCCTCACTCTTCCTCCCTTGTCTGTCTCATAAGCTGTTGTAGAATCTGACATTGAAGAGAGTGTGTGTGTGTGTGTATGTGTGTGTGTGTGTGTGTGTGTGTGTGTGTGCGCGCGTATGTGCGTAAGATCATCTGGTTAAACACAGAGGTATTATTGTGCAGGACACAGTCCTTAAAAAGATTGTGTGTGTCACTTTGTCCCTTAATTTTACTGAAGCACCTAATAGAGAGAAACATTTTCACCGCTCGGTTTTAGCATTTTATTCATAGCCAGCTGCCCGGCTCTCCATTTCAGACTTGAAGAGAGAGAGTGTGGATTTAAACCAGCTGGGGGCGGACACAGGAACCCACTGGCTCTGGGAAAGTGCCACTGATTTTGTACACCTCTGATGTATACAAAAAAAGTGCATTAGCCTGGGTGTGCATCTGAGCATTGGCAATAAGCCAATCTGAAGCACAGCAGAGAGAGCGTTAAATTTACATAGATGGAGGAATAAGTTGTGGAACATACACAAATGTACAAAAAAAATTAACTGCAATTGGCTTTACGAGCATCTTTTATTCAACACAGATAGGAAACTCACCTGAGGGCTGGTCTGGCAACCTGTTTGAGTCCAATTTCCCGGACTCACCAACAGGGGGTGCTGGCTGAATTAAGGGAGGGGAAACCTGCAGTAAATGACAATGTTAAATACTATGCACAGAAAGAAAACCCTTTCTCATTATCATTAATAGAATACAACACAAATCATTTACCATGTCTGTTACTATTTGGTGAATAGAGAATATAAATGGCAGGGAAACAAGAAACTGATAATATGCTGTGCAGTGAAACTCAACAACAACAGCAATACTTTTTGTTATATTCTGGGGCCGCGCGTTACCTTATTGGCATCGGGAAGCCCAACAGGCTGCCGAGGTCCGCTCTCTGAGCTCTGGCCACTGCCGGCACTGCGGGTGCTGCCCACACTACCCGTACTTCCAACACTGTTTCTGTCACCAGCTACAGGCAGACGCATGGGCGAGGGGGTGCAGGGGGGGGGGATACAGGAGGGAGAGGGGAGTGGTGATAAAGGATGAGAGAGGAGTGGGGAGTGGGGATACAGAGAGAGAGAGACACATGAAAGAGAACGTGAGACACCGTGTGAAATTGGTACAGATAGTGACTTCCCTTCTTTCCCATGCCAGGGGCGTAAATACCAGCTCCCATTTCACCCATCATCAGCCATGGGAATAGCTTTATTTAAGCTGTCACAAGGCTTACAATGGCACGAGATGCTGGTGATGCAGGAGATATCTGGGACGGCGATGTACTTCTCCATCAAGAGATGGAGGTGAGAGCATCGACCATCATGACAAAAGAAACACAGTTAACAGGGGGAAGGTCAGCCTGAGGTGCGAGAGAGGGGCAGCAGCAGGGAGGGGTAGCCATCGCCAGGCGGGGGCTGGGGGTAGGTGGGGTGGGGCAGCACTCCGGAGCAAACTGCTGAACAGGACAGGGAAGACCAGCCAGGCTGACTTTGCTATTGGCAGCCGCTTCCTCCATACACACCGCTGTCTCTCTTACTGCTGACACTATCTGTACAGTCTCAGGGAGAAGCTGACAGAGGGCTTGTCAAATCTCGTAGTGTCAGGCGCTATTTGCCCGCAACCGGCTCTTCTCCTTCTGGGGTCGGTGTGCAGGCGAGGAAGCAGCTGAGAGTTTGGGAAAGGATGGGGTGGCTGCCTGCCGGGCCAGCTCTTCTCAACGTCCAGATAATGCGAGGCTGGTAAGCAGGCCGGGGGGGGGGGGGGGGGGGGTTTTAACAGGGCGCTAAGAGATGGGACAGCGCTTACCAGCAAGGGTATTCCTAAGGACCCAGATGTCCTCACTGGGACTAGCGGGCTCAGAGAGGCTGTCGGGTGGCGTACCTATCGAACACAAACAGTCCGTGGGCCGGGGGCACTCCCCGTGGGCGGGGGCAGAGGGCAGGGACTCAAACCAGGTCTCCTCACCTTGTGGGTCATGGTGGTGGGATGGAGGATGGGGCATGGCGGGAGATGAACGAAATTATACAGACTGGCACCTGTACGTGTGTGTGTGGGTGTATATGTATGCGTGTGTGTGTGTGTGTGTGTGTGTGTGTGTGTGTGTGTGTGTGTGTGTGTGTGTGT
>JAOVYW010029434.1:0-29791 GCA_025775045.1 Hiodon tergisus
GTGGGGGTGGTGGGGGGGGCAGCAGCAGCTGGAACAGCCTTTTCCCATTTTTGCGGGACGTGGAGCGAGGGGCGGCTGATGTGGCGCAGAAACCCCTTCACCCTTCACTCAGGTTTATTTTGTTGGCTCTGCGGGAGATTGTGACATGTGTTCTACGCGGTTCGTTGAGCCCGGACTCATCTACTGTCTCTGGGCTCTCTTACAAGCGGCTTTGACAGGTCCACTACAGTTCATTTGAAGTGCACGCCGCGAGCAGCATCACAGACAACGTGTTGTTTAGTATCCACTCGCTGCTTCACATGGTCCTGCTAAAACTATCATCACAAGTGACGGTTTCAAGTTCAATTGGAAAAATGGTAAATCCCGTAAACAAAGAACGAAACAAAACGCAATGTTTAGTGATCAGCAAAGCCACAAGATCAGTCCCTCTGTTCATAGGAGACACGGGTTGACCCTGCAATCCACAAAGGAAAACAGGGCATCGCCTTTTCTCAAGATCTGGTGGCTGCAATCGGTCATTTCTTATGTTAGCTTTGGGGCTACAGCTTTTATGTTTCGAGGTTTTAAGAGCTTGTGGTCTGTTATCCAAAGGGGGGAAACGCAATTTCAATAGTCAGATATGAAGTCCATTGGTGTGATAAATTTGAAAGTGAGGTGATTTATTCGTCGTATTCCGATGTCATTTTCAATTTCGTACTTGCTTGCTGTGCTTTCGTCTCTGTGGGAGTTTTTAATATCTCCTTACACTTATTTGCTGTGGTAACTTGCCCCTCGTCCTGTCCTGAAATTTTTTCCAGCTAGATAAAAATCTACAGCTGGTGAATGCTATTATTAGCTAGACATCCATTTATGACATATGTTGAGAGGACATGTCTTCCTCAACTTCCTCAACACCCCAGCCCATCAATTCTCATATGATGAATCTCGTATCCTGGTATGAGCATAACATTGTGCACTGCCATTTCCTGTCTTCAGTGGTTTGACCTTGACTACAGTGTTGCTTGGAAGCTGTTCAGTGGTAAATTACCTATGGGTAGAGAGAACATCAAGTCTATGTGGAAGGAGGATACAGAGGTCTAACAAAACCAATAAGTGTAACTTTGTTAAATGTTTCTGAATGCGTGCAATGTCACGTATGGCAAATAAATAGTTCCTGGCCATTTTTAACTATGTGCTATTCTGCAGTTTTTGCACACTGTGCATCCCCGTGCTAAACATTCTATTTAACCTCCAGTAGTCTTTGGTTTGTTAGAGCCTGATCTCCCTTTTGTACAGTTTCAGGAGCTGCAGGTGGATCGGGACACCGTGCTGACCTCCAACCGCAGCCTGGCAGAAGTGAGCCTCTCCTACCGACCACGCCTTCAGAACGGCAAGCTGCACTTGGCCCAGAAGTACCAGGACCTGGAGAAGCTGGCTGCAGCCTGTCAAGACAAGCAGAGGAGACTGGGTAAGTTCCATGAAGACACACACCGTCACCTGCTGTACTTCGCTTCTCAGACCCAGCAGTCAGTGACAGGGCGACGGAGTCGGACGCAGGTTTAAATTCAAAGCGACATCCTGTGATGGTGGAGGCCAGGGGCAGTGCAGCAGAGTTGTCGGGTCCCCGACGGTTGAACTCAGACATAGAGGTCCCCACCTGGCTTTCTCGTCCGTCCCCTTCCGTTGCCGGCCAAGAATAACCACAGCGAGCTGTGCGGAGGCGGAGCCAGGCGGGCAGGAGATCGGGTTTCAGCTCCCAGACAGAGGTCTGTCACCAGAGCAGTTCTGTATTCAGTTTGGATGATGCTGTGGTCACCAGAGCAGTTCTGTGTTCAGTTTGGATGACGCTGTTGTCACCAGAGCAGTTCTGTGTTCAGTTTGGATGACGCTGTGGTCACAAGAGCAGTTCTGAGTTCAGTTCGGATGACGCTGTTGTCACTAGAGCAGTTCTGAGTTCAGTTTGGATAACGCTGTGGTCACAAGAGCAGTTCTGAGTTCAGTTCGGATGATGCTGTTGTCACTAGAGCAGTTCTGAGTTCAGTTTGGATAACGCTGTGGTCACAAAAGCAGTTCTGAGTTCAGTTTGGATAACGCTGCCCAATCTTACCATGCAGCTTCCTTTCTATTTGGGGCAATGTTTGAGGCTGTTTTCCCATGGATTATTTCACAAGGCTTCTCAGGGTTATCCTCCCCCTTCAAAGAATTTCAGTTAGTCCCGAGACACATTGTTCAGATTCATAAATAAACAAAATGCATTCGGGAAGTACGCTTTTGAAAGAATGGACGCAATGTAAAAAAAACTATGGCTCATTTAATCCACAGGATCCCAACGGACAAGTTCTCAAAACGAGCTCCCAAGTTTTGAATGTGTGTTCATCTTCTGCCCTCTCCTCATTGTCTCGCTTTAAGTATGGCGGAAAACAAAATCTCTTCATAAGCCACGAGGAGTCTGTGGTCACGTGGGGACCTAAAATGGAGATGATGGTTATCTGACGTTATCTGACGTATTTCACATTCACAGGTTCTTGCTGTGAGTATTGCTGGAGGGAAGAGATACCACGCCTCGGATTAGCTTCAAGGCTTTCCGGTGTGAGGGGTATGGCTGTTTTCCCAGTGTTTTGTCTCTCAGACTAGGCTGATATGAATTATTTGTTGGCGTGTTCTTTACCACTCCCTGTCATGTCTGATCCAACTGACAGTACAAATTCCTCTGAAAGAACTCCGTGTTCCCAGAGAGACATCTTTTCAAAAGGCCACTTGATGTTTCCTAAATAGTTTGTGCTAAGTAAAGTGTGCATGTGTAGTTACATTTTCTTTTTTTAAAAGTTGATTCAAATTTGGCTAGAAATGCAAAAGGGAATTGCAGCATCCCGATTGGCTCATCGGTAAAGGCTTTCTTCCGAGCACGTGTTCTATCAGCTGGAGTTTGCCGAGTCCAGCTAACGTCATTAGCCGGTTGTGACCGGGAGAGCACGATGGTGTCGCCAAATTTGGAATAGCGTCGCCTGGGTTGGGGTAGGTTAAATCGGCAGGGGTTGTTGGTGGATTGTTCCTAATGTGTGTCTCCAGCCGGCTTCCCTGGAGCCTGCTGACTGACGGAACCATCCAGAGGGGTGTGTCTCTCCTTCTTGTCGCCTTTGAGCCTTGCGCTGGAGCTTAGTCTCACTTCCGAACCCTCCCCGTGTGTGGAGTTGGAACGACCGAGACGCATTTGCCCAATCTCCCAGTTCCAAACTGGGAGGAGGTAACTACAAAGGGGGTGGGGGGGAAAGATAAATTCAACCGGTTCAAGCCTAAAACATCATGAAATGTGAAACAAATAATGACATATACATGATGTATGAAGATGAAAAGTGAGATTTACAATAACTCAAATTGTGTCGCTCTTTCTGCTAAAGCCTTAATATCGCTTAATATTGTTAATATCGCTGGTTAATAAAGCTTTGTGTGCTGCCTACTTTAAATCTAGCATGACACATTTCCCACCCTAATTAATATAACACAGATAAAAGCACATGGCAGACTCAGAAAGAAGAAAAGGTTATTGGGAAGACTGTAAAACAACAAAAAGAATGTGAAAAGTATCTGTTATTATTGTTTTGTACTTAAAGCTAAGAGCCTCTTAATATCTCTTAATGATTCTTAGAAACGCTGCAAAATGAGTTCCCATTTTGTCTTCTTCAGCACAATCCAAATTCAAAGAATCGCTCACTATTTTGTACACGCTGTAGCTGAGGTTTGCAGTTGAAAGCGCAGTTTGTCTTAAAATAATGCGATGGGCCCTCGGGCAGCTTTCGCTAGCTTCAGTAAACCTTATTGGGCCTTTTTTTCCCCTGTGTGTATACGTGCATTATCCTCTGCCACATTTTGCACCTCTCAGCCGGAAAGCCGACGGTTACAAATGCATGGAATCCAAAGTGCAGTCAACTTCCCTCCCTGAAATTTAGTACTGGCAAATGCTATTGTGAATATTAAAGACAAATACTAAGGGTTTTTATTGCGCTTAGCGGCGGTTTTGTTGGGACTGAACCCCTCTCAAGTATTTTGTAAATCTGGGCCAGGAAGTCTCAAACAGTATAAACCGCAAGCGCTTAAAGGAAAAGGTCTAGCGAAACGAATTTCAGCTGTTCCTGGGAAGGAATTATTTTCCTGGCAGAGTCAGGGTTGCTAAGTTAGGGACAGTAAAAGAGGCAATGGCAGAAAGCTGATAGTCCCCTGAATGCCCTAACTCGACAGTGGTACCGTAATGAAATCCCCTGCTTTCCTCTCCACTGCGCAGAGGGGAGTGCGCCTGGCTGCTGCGGCCTTTTACCCCTGTCACCGGGCTCAGGCACCCCCGCTGCGCTGGGGGGGCCATCGGTGCTCAGGGGAGCCTGGCTGGTGTGGCCTCGCCCCCTGGTTACCACACACGGGCCGAGCCGCTGGAAGAATGGGTGGAGTGCTGGCCTTCCTGTCCCGCGCAGAGGCTCCCCCACTGCACTGTCAAGCAGGATGGGTGGGAGTTCCTTCCTCCTCTAACATCTGATTCTCGTTTTTCATGCGTGGGGGTGGGGGGGGGGGGTAAATTCCTCAAGTGGCTGGACAGACGAGAAGGGGAAGAGTTGGAGTGTATCCTGGCCCGCCGTGCCAAGTTATTGCGTAACCCCAGGGCTTGCGGTGGAAGATGGAAGATATTAGAGTGGAATGCGGCCAGGGTCCGCTGTTTTGAGGAAGTTCTCCCCCCCTGTCTGATAAACGTCCCTCAGACAGGAAGACTGGCCTTTGGGAGTTGCACGTTTCTATGTTTCAGCCCAGCGGCCAGGCGTCGTACACCTGCCACAGTGGCTGATCAGAATGGACCCTGAAAACCATGACAACGAATGGCCAACAGCACATTCTTTTGTTATCCTGTAATGTACTTTGGTTAGAAGTCGCTGAAGCCCACAGCCCTTCAATGACGCTCGCAGCTGTAAAACCTTACACTGCTAGTGTCAGTGTTAGTGTCGTGTGGATGCTTATGAATACGTGTAATTGTTACAAAAGGTTAGCCAAAAAGGAAATTTTATTTAAGGTGATAAAGGTTTTTTGACTTTGCCTTCGCCTTCTTTTAAGATTGCTGGTTAACGTGTGGTCGATCTGTCAGCGGCCAGGGGAAGCAATACTCAAAGTGAACAATCCGGGCTTTTCCCTTCCACCATTTCAGAGGGGCTGTCGGAAACCTTACTGTCACCGCCTGACCATGTCCGTGGGCGGGCGTAGTGCGAACACAGACTGTCTGCTGAGGCCCATTTGTAATCAGATGTAATTTGGTGTGTGTGTCTGTGCGAGACTTTCCTGGCAGGCGAGTTTGTAAATAAACGGGCTGTGCGCATCGTCTTGTGCGTCTGCATGAGGGAAATTTTTGCTGGTGGAAAAGACCGTAAATCAACAATGTGCTTGTTTCCTCCTGTGCGTGTGAGTGGCCTAAAGAGATTTTGCTGGTGGGAGATTTTGTACGTTGACTTTGTGCATGTTTCCTCTTGTGCATGTGTGCTTGCAGGGAGGGGAAGATATCAAAGTCAGATTTAAACAATTGAATCCCAACCAGAGCCCCGGGCACTTTGTTTAATCAGACGGTGTTGGAGTTGGGCATCTTCCATTATGATTCTGTCTATGATTTAAAACCCAGCCATGAATAGAAAAAACCCATAATATAATACAGTGTATGTAAAAATGTAATGATGATTATCCAAAGGTAACTTTTCCAACATAAGACTATAAGAGCTTTTGTGCCTAGGTTCCAATCCAGCTCGGGTCACTGTCTTTATTGTTTTACTTTGTGAAAAAGTTCTACCCGTGTTTCTATATGGGTTTTCTCTGACAAAGCATAGGCACTTTGGTAAAAATTGAGGCAAATTTTCTGATGTGATACTAGATAAGTAGCCTCTCCTCTCCGCACCTTGCGTAGTTACTGTAACTATGCTATCTTTATCTTAATAAATTACTACGGTTTATTGCCTGGCATGAAATGGTACATTAGCAGTATTTGTTTTTAAGTAAGCCCCTTATTAATTTGTGCCGTGTTTGAAATACCAAGGTGTGCACCCGGAACCGCAACCAGGCTTGATCACTGCCAGACAGAGGGGCAAAGCGTCAGGGCGGGACGTGTCGGATGCCCCACTTAAGACATCATACCACCACACCCTGTGTGTAAAAACAAAAATGAATAAAAGGCTTAGGGGCGCAGTTCCCTTCTCGTTACATTCAACTGCGAGAGGGACCGTCAAACCAAAGTACCCAGTTTACTGATCGAAGTTAAAGCAGAAGGCTCTGCCCCAGGGCTCATTCAATTTTCTCAAAATTGTCTCATTATATATGAGGACTAACCACAAAAAAACCCATCAGTATCACATGAAGCTGGTCTGCAAATCTTGTCCTCTTAATCTGCTTCCTAAAAGCCTTTCAAAACGGTGTAATTTGCTTGACTGCTGAGCTCAGCAAATGAAGGCGGAACAGCCAGGTTTGAAAGATGTGTGGAATCTGTAAAAAGAAATAAGAAAGGATTAACTAAACTTGGGGGGGGAAAAACAGTGGTAATTAGGTGTCATTATCACTGAAATGTAATCATAAACACATTTTTTTTCATCAAAGAATAAGGTAGGGATTTGCTCCTCTCCACCGTTTTCAGATGCCCAATCGTAATCGACAGGAAGTGGCCCATTGTGTCAGGGTATATGAGCGGGTGTGGTTGTTTTGGGCTAGGGGTGGAGATGAGTATTTTGGCGGAAGTGGTCCTGGGTTATTTTTGCAGCTGGTCCCTTGCACTGCGTGTAGATCCTGTCTGGTTTAAAAAATAAATAACAAATGCTTAACACTGTAGGGTATCCAGACAACTGGGCTGGAGTTTTCGTCAGGATTGGGGCAACATTTGATGCTAATATGCATAATATAATGTCATTGATATTATAACATCCATTTATAATTGCTGTTTCACTGAAATTTCTGACAGATTAATGAGCGACTGTTTTATGTAGGCTGTCCTGAATGTTTTCATCCATCTCCGGTGTGTGTGTGCTCACAGAGTGAGCCTTGTCGACTGCAGTTTATCAACACTCTCCTATATTAGAATGCTGGAATGCTAACCGGCAATCTCTATCTTCCAACTGCTAAACTAGCTACGGACATTTCACTAGTATTGCTGGCGCAAGTATGATGCTTAATTGTTTTTAATTAAAAATAAATAAATAAATCGCTAGACGTGGGACCTCTGAAGACAAATTTTCCTGTTAAAATGCAAAGCCTGTCGCTTGTGTTTTAAAGGCCATTGCAGACGTAGAGACCCTTCCTTGGTGTTCACTCCATAAATCCGTCTAAGTATACTGGTAGCTTGGTCATCGCAGAGGTCTTCCTCTGATTGGTTTGTTGGCTTTGTCTCTTTATTGTGGCTTGCCCCGCCCCCTGGTCTATTGCTAGGTAAGCAGAAATGTAGAAGCCGCGCTTTGTGCGGGTGTGTTCTCGGGGTGCGCGTCTCTGGAAGTCTCGGAGGCAGGGTCACGGATCTCGTGCCACCATGAGACATGCAAGCAAGGCCTGCGTGTGTTGTGTGAGTGCCCTCAGGTGTGCTAAAATCTAGGTCACTCACAACTGTTCACAAAGCATTTTAGCTTCATGTCGCCTCCCATCCTGGCTCCTGCATCTGGAGGGAGGGGTTTTCCATCCCTTTGTTCTAGTCAAGAGGCCACACACAACAGGAACTACCAACAAGCCTGGATCATTTATTTCTTTACTTTCATAATTCCATAGATACCACAACGCCTTTAATAAAGAAATATATATATACATTTTTGAGTGAACATCATTTTAGGAAGTATAATTAAGCTGAAATTGTTCCTGCTCTTCTCTATAAATTGTCTGCTGATAACAGGGGGTTGAGAAGGGGCAGACTCTAATCATCAGTTAGCACATGCACATCTGACACTTGTGTTAAATTGTGTTAAAAAAAGAAGGAAAGAAAAATCTTTAAACTGGAATGTAGCTTGCCAAGTCGGAACAATCTCGATGTTGTTTTTTAAGTCCCAGGAACGCAGTTTTAGCTTTGCCCACTTCAAACTGAGAATGGCCTTCTTGGAGACGCAAGGATGCCACCATGTTGACCTTTTTCCGTTCTCGAAATGTCTTGCAGAATGAGCTTTTAACCGTGTGCTGCCCAGCAATGGCACAATCGGGCATTGGACACATTACCATAATCGCACGTTTCCATAGCTACCACAGCTCTTCGAGGGAAAGGCCCTTTGTTACCAGATGGGATAAGCTAATAGAAATTGATTGCCTCCTGCTCTGCCCTCGGGCCTTAGAGCCATGCTGCAAACATTTCAGGGTTGCAGAACTGTAGGAAGTCTTTTGCCCTTGAGCTGAAGGGCCCAACATGCGTGTAAGCTGCGTAAGCTTCGAGAACATGCGCCTTTGTGCGACGTGTTCTGTTGCTCAGCTCGGCCGATGAAACCTCAGCAGTGGCCCCCCGAGACCCAGCAGTAGTTCCCAGTTCCCAGTGCAATGTATTGTAGTCGACATTAGTTCCAGTTCCAGAGGTCCAGCCATGAACCCATCACGCCTTCATCCTGCTTTGTGTGTCTAGTATATCCTCCACAGAAACTGCACTGTTTCACATGTATTTTATTGAGCTGCGTTATATTTCAAATCTCGCGGCCCCATTTGATATGTCTCCGTCCTTGCAGAGGTCTATGTACAGAAACACAGCCCCCAGACGGCTCAGAATCTTCTACAAGAAGAAGTGGCTCGCGCTGAAGAAGAATCTGAGGTAAGGCTCACAGTGTTTCATTAGGTTTTTTGCGTAATAATAAAAAGATCTACAAAAAGCCAGGTCGCGTCCGTTCAGGTTTGTAGCTAAAATGCCCCACTCTAACATTTAAACTTGCTAGCTTCTTTAAAGTGAAGGACAGTTCCATTCCCCAATATGGAAGGAACATTTGTCTAGTGAAAAAAATAGCCTATGCCATATTACACTGCACTGTCTTATTTAACTGCAGTGCATTTGCGTTGGTGTGTTTCTCATTAAAAATAAATGGCCTATATTGGGGGTGGCCAGAGCATTTAGTATTAATGAATGAACAGTAACGCAATCAATAGATGAGTCGATGGACATCCCAGGCACTAAAATGAAAAATGCGTCAGTTATCTGGCAGCTTACAGAGTAATCTATCCCCGGGCAGAAGCCCCCCGCCTCTTCATTCCTCACCAACCCACCCACATATCTCAAACCGCTCAGAATGTATCGGATGAAACGCGTCATGCACACAGCCCTCATGTGTGTGTGTATCCCCAGGTAATTCGTTATTAATGTCCCCTTACAGCCGTTTTAGTATTCCTTTGTCCAAAATTTTGTACTGTATTATTTTCAGGATTCGTTCTGAATATCATAATTATATTGTTTGAATGTGAATGTCTTGTTTCTTTATAATTGGAAAATTCCCTCAAGCGCAGTCTTGAGAACTAGGTCAGACCATCAAATGGATTTTTAAGACTGTGTGTTGTGATTATTAATTACTAATAAAGAAAGAGCACTGTTGCTTTAGTTTATCCTACGCATACCAGCTTAGCTAAGCATACTACATTCCAGCCAGATCCATTGGCCCTCATAAACCCTAAAGAAGTACACAAAACTAGACGCACCTTCTCAGCAACAAAGATAAAACAGTGTGCGTAACGATCGGTCATGACTCATTCAATACATGAAAACACAATGTCAGGACTTAGAGGTTAACAGGGTTCACTCCGACTGCGGTTGCGACGTAATAAGAAAATCAAATAATACTTAGCTTTTTCAAATATTACGTTGCCTAGAAGGCTTAAATCGGAAGTAGTTTTGATTGCAGTTGCTTAGGTAAATACAGCTTCCTTCGCAGGGAACGTCCGCTTCAAAATGTTCTCGGACTAGTGAGGCCGGAGATAAATGTGCTAAGACCGTGCTCTGCTGAGAAAACTCTATACTGTGTCAACAAATTCTCAAGAACTTTCCTTCATCAATTGGCCCAGCAACTAGTTCTTAGGCTTGATCATTAAAACCATTGCTCCCCCAACCCGCTTATGAACGTATATATATATTACATGGTGCATTTAAACACAAACCAAGCTCCTGTGTACGTAGGCTTTTCTTGTGATTTATTCCGTTGGTGCTGTTCGGCTCGTGGCCATAAATAAAGAATGTTCTCTCCCACCTCACCAAGCCTTGATCAATGGACTCGGGGGCCGTTAGTTGCTAGGCGGCCGAGGCCTGATTGATTGGTGTGCCTGTCTCATAATCGGACCGCACCGCCGGCAGCTGCTGGAGCACCACAGGTTTCTTTAAAACCACTGGCGTTTCAGCCCATTTGCTTATTGGAGGGATGAATCCAGCCTGTTCTTTTAAAGGGAGGCCTTTCTATTCTGCACGGACAGCCTCTCAGAGTGGTTTTACTCATGACTGTAATGGTTTTTATTGGTTCTCCATTTAAACTGCCAGATTGCGAACGCAGTGGCAGAGGTAATATTATAGAGGGCTGATTACATTGCAGTTGCCGCAGCTGTTGGCCGTAAAATAGAGGCAACCACATTAGCACTAAGAGGCTCATCACTACTTAGATATGCGGGACAGGCAGCCTTGGCCGACCGATTGGACATTAAGGACAGGGGTTAGGCGTCTGGCCGTCTTCATTCAGGAGCTCCCAAAGGCTGTGCGCGGGCAATGTTTAAAGCACTGCATGGTGCAGACGTGAGTGCCATTAATTATTTACTCCCACATACTGGGACAGACAGGGGCCACCACCTGCTCCCTTCCAGACGGATCCAGCTCATTCGATTTGACTGGAAACCTCGGAGCGATTGATATTTCATTGCGGCCACGTGCCTCTCTTGTTTACTCCGTGGCTGCAATGTGTGGCATGATTAGCGTTTTCTCCATGACATCCAGCAGTCAGAAGTGCACCGACATAGGCTGTTAGTGTTCACGTCAGGCTAATGGGGTCCTACATTTAGATCCATAGCTCAGAGGAAAAAAAGGAAGGTGAAACTGAGGTCTGCGAGAGAGCTTAGAAAACAGCTTCATTAAGAGTTTAAACAAGAGCCTTGTTATTAATGACATGCTAATAGTGGAAATTTGACCCACGGTGGCTGATTTAGGCCTTCCTACGTCTTGATACCTGTGTTGTGTGTCTTAGGATCTCCTGGAGAGGTTCATGGAGGGCGGTGTGCCCCTGGAGGGATTCCTGGAGTCCTTCCACAGCGCCAGGAAGATGTACCACATCCGCCGCGCTCAGGCGGAGAAAATCCAGGAGTTCAACAGACCCGAGCGGAGCTTGAGGAAGCTCAAGCAGACGGACGAGGGCAAGAGGGCAGAGCAGCAGGAGCCCAGGGCCAACGGCTTCATCGCTCAGGGGCCCCCCCGGCTGTTCCAGCTACGCTACGGCCTCACCCCCGCCATCATCCTGCCACACTTCCCCCACCCCTCTGCCCCGGCCGCCGGCCAGGCCTCCAGCCTACCTCCTCTGGACTCCCAGCCGGGCTATCCCCACCTATCAGGCCCCGGCGCCGCGCACTCCGGTCCCGGCCAACCGGTTGGCCTCCGAGTGATCGGGAAGATCCCTGGCTGGCCCGCCAGGCCTGTGCGTTTACAGCAGCTGTACAGGCCCAATCATCACCAGCCAGAGCCGCCGTACCGATAATGCTTATCCTGGCCCCTCTGGACTTCCAATAAATATTGGCAGCAAAAAACATGACCAAGTTCAAGTGCAAAGACGGTTGAAAGTGCAGCTGGCCACCCATAAAACGTATTAATATCCTCAAAAAGGGAGTTCATCAGAAGCCATAGTGTACCGTTTTACATGTATCTACGAATGTTCCAGCTGAGAAGGAGAACGGGAGACCACACCTGTTGTTCTGTTTTCATTGAATGTCATGTTATGGACAGGGCATTATGGACTGTCAAGTACAGCAAGGCTGTGTTTTTGCTTTACGTAATGGAGAGCTGCTCTCAAAGTATTGCTGGGATGAGCATTTTACCATGAAATATTTCTTGTCTGTTGATGCATCTGAGGGCAGAGGGCGTTCAGCAATTGATCATTTTTTGTTCTGGTAATGATCAATAAAGTCTAAATCGTGATGCTTAATTATGAACCCAAAAGTCGATCGGTCTGTACTTTATTATCCGTTCATTTCATCCGGAATGCATGTCTAGACTTCTGTTTTCAAAGGATGCTCAAAAATGCCCAAATATAATATTGTAACAAAGTTTTCGGATGAAATCTATGCGACTGTCTGAGCCTTTGTGCTTCTCCGACGCAGTGTTTTTAATGTGAGTACAGATAGTTTGCTATTTATTATTTATACAGCTGGGTGAAAAACACTGGCGCAGCACGGTTTTTCCCAGGCTTTACAAACATATTATCATTAAAAAATTTTGTCATTAATAATGGAGCTGATTCTGTAGATGGAGAATGTGTGAACATTGTCATCTTTGGACTCCATCCCACACAGAAATACTTTTTTTTTTTTTTTTTAAGGGTCAGTGTGTTCTCCAGCTGAAGTTGATCCGTATCACAAACAAACCTAGTCTAGTGGAAAACTCTGTTTGCATACTTGCAAGTTGGATATTAAAAATAATTTCAGTGAATCATTTACTCACTTGAAGGATTTTTTTCGCATGGCTTAATTTGGCTAAAGCGATTTATAGTTTATATGATAAATGAGATGAAACTTTTCGTTCCGAGATTTATTATTTTATCAATTTTTTTGCTCTTGAGTGCTGAAATGGATATCTTTCAGTTAGTTTCTAAGAAGAAAAATGAAACATTTGGCGCACCCCGCTTGAAAAGTCATCGGACCTGGGGAAGCGCGTTTTCTGTTATAACATATTTTGAGGCCTCCGGTGGGGATTTGGGCTGTTCAAGAGCTGTCAGAAAAGCCAAGTGTGCTGGGTTCGAGAGGAATGGGGCAGATGGGGGTGGGGGTATCCAAACGCACTACTGCTTTGTGCGGATCTGAGAATGACGGCCTGGGGGTTTGGATAAAACCGGATGATTAGAGGTGTCTGTTCTTTTGTTTCACAACCTTGCTTTCCCAGCAGTTTGTTTTTGGTTCTGTGTGCTGGGGGAACTGCCCCCGGTGTAGTGCTTTTGATTGAATATGAGAGCTCCTCGGTTCATTCTGGTTGGTATTTCTGGTCGCTTTATATCTCCACCATCATCTGAAAGGATTCAGCAATGGAAGAAAGGGACTAGATGATTCATCTTAATGATATAATTATTATTAATTATTGCTGTTTGAGTTTCAAACCCCAAAATGAATCTTCCTCAACCGCGTGATGAAATTTGTCCTGACATGGCAATCTGTGTCGAGCGTAAGCCAGAATGATGGCAA
This sequence comes from Hiodon tergisus, assembly GCA_025775045.1. NCBI lineage: Eukaryota > Metazoa > Chordata > Actinopteri > Hiodontiformes > Hiodontidae > Hiodon > Hiodon tergisus. The sequence goes on from JAOVYW010029434.1 coordinate 13,348, forward strand.
AGTGATTGTGGCTGCTAGTGCCCTGCAGGCTGCAAGCTGACCACTGCTGTTGGCTCAAAGAGAAGCATGGCAGTCATCAATGCAAAGTGTAGCACGACAGCCGGAATCCCGTGCTACACCCGCCGACGCCACAGCCAGGCCGTGTCAGAAGACTGGAGGCTGAAGGCACCAGTAAAGCTGCCTGGCTCGCAAATCCCTTCTTCTTTTGCTGATTTTGTCTTGTTACAGGAATAAATGCTGATCCAAACAGGGATCACTGCCTGAGGTGGTGCCGCAAAAGGACTTGCGTTTGTGTGCATTCCTCCAGTGGCACTGCAAGCCCCAACAGAATAGAGATCAATATTATGATAGTGCATCCTTAGATTGCTATATGTTTGTTGTTTGTTGTTTTTTTTGTGTAGAGCATGGGTAAGAGTTGGTGGACAATGGAAATGACATCAGGGGGCGGGGCTGTTTTTGTAGCCAGGATATCAGGGGTATGTGGTATTGAGCCAGAAACTGTTCTTGAATATTGCATCACTCATCCCTGAAGAAAATCCTCAGATTCACTATGACATTCCAACTCAGGACACTTCATCCACACAGTTTATATGTATTGCCTTGGCCAGCCAGCGAACAGCAGTAAAACCCCTGCTTGCTGAATTAGAACCACTTTACACATGCCACTCGTTTTCCTTCACCACCCTGTGGTCTATTTCCTAAGCTTATTCTACCAGCGTCCAATTAGTAGTTTTTAGCAGATTATCCATAACAACTTGGCCATGGAATCTTGCTTTCAAAAAAAGAAATGTTGTTTTTGAATCAGGCTACTCACAACTTACTATTAAACAGCTATTAATGTTGTCCATTTTTGTCTTCCAGTTTTGCTTCACGGTCTATACTAATGCTCATAGAACACTTACATTACCCTAATTACTGTTACCCTGATGATGTCACTAATGAAACTGACATGAAATCCTCTGTCTCTGACTATTCTGCCAAGTGTGCACCAATGACTACACCATGTTTAAAGTCACTCAGGTTACCTATTATGATTGTTTTTTCCATTGACTTTGGACTCCGGGTTTAGCACTTCTATATGCATCTTGTATATACGTGTCTGTGTACTTGCAATAGGTCACTTGTATGTCAAGGTCCATTGCTCTGCAAATTGGGCTTGATAAATGTACAAGCCACACAACATTATTTTCTGCCTTCCATCTATCTGTGCATCTCCTATTTCCTACATAAAATATTTTTATTCGGTAGGAAAATGAAAGCAAAACTTGAAAGTATCACACCTTTCCAGTTACAGTGTGTCCCTAACTGGCCCCACAGCTCCCAATGCTGCCTGAATTGAACACGTCGCTTTCAGATAAACGGCTGAAAATGTTCTCTAATAATGGCTATAGTTTAATCTGGGTACATAGCCAATACCCATGGCTTCCCTGCTGAAAGAAAGCGTCCACGGTACTACTTACTGGAACGTTTACAGTGGGTAAGATGCAGTGCATCTCTGAATGCAAATTAAAGCATGTCAGTATGACTTTGCTCGTAGGTAAGCAAATTATGCTCCCTTTCCAGTTCATTTGCCACCTTCCTGCCTGCAGTGATGTTTGGCTGCAGTGTCACAAAATAAACAGATCTGACAAAAGGTATGTGTTCCAAGGGAAACTGCCTCAAAGCAAGGCCCGCTCAGAAATGTCAAGAAATGTCAATTTGAATGGCTCCCTGGGTACTGAACTGTAAGTGACCTGAGTACATGGTGTAGTTAAACCATGTACTCCCATGGTGAGAGAGTCCCGTTATCAGGTTCACGGTCAGGACCTAGAGCACTAAGTTTCTAATTACTAACGGCAAAACATTTGACTTTAATCCGACCCATATTTGATGCACAGTATGTAATAAAATCAATTGATTTTTAAATTAATATATAATTTTGTTATACAAAGGGAATTTTCATTTAGTCTGTTTTTTTTCTTCTTCCTTTTCCTGTTCTGTGCCTGCTATGTGGTTGGAGGCATGGCACCTTCAGGGGAAAATAAATGGCCACCTCCTGCCGGACTCATACGATGCCTTCTGGGGTCAGCCAGAGGTTCATCCCCCCCCCCCCCCCCGCTCTGGTTCACCGCCCTAATTAGCCACAGGAGCAAAGGAGGTATCTCGACTGAAGGAGGACAGAAAATGGGGAGACACGGAGGGCTTTGTCAGGCAGCAGGCTTTCTCTTCATCCTGAATCAGACTTCTGTTACATCTTTGTCAACAGCTGCCATTGTCACCCATGGCTCAAATTGGCCAATTTTCTCTTCTGTCAGCAGCTCATTAAGGACTTCTAAGCTCGGGGTGCATATATTGGATGATTTGGAGCCATATGTATTTTTTAAAAGACAAATGGGTAACCAAATACATGCTGTGTTTTAAATGTGAACATATGGAAGGGAACTGGTTTCTAAGAAATATGTGGCTGACTTAACACATTATATACTTTATACATATTCTGTATAACTAGCAAGTTTGAAATAAAAAAATTATTCTTCAGTCATCTGTTGAAAGCCAGATTAACAGCGTTCACACATTCTATATATAGCAGCATTGTTTCCATGTAAACCTCATGCATGGCATTAAAACACAATGGGGGGTGTTCATTATCTAACACTGCAATGCTTAATATACCCATTACTTTTAAACCTCTGGAATGCTTAACATTCAAGTCATTGTTATTAAAACAGTTGGGGATGATTGATTGTGAAGAACTAAAATGTCCTTTATGCCCGACTTACCGCAGAAGACAGGGCAAGGGCAGGAAATTATCACCAGCCTCATCCAGCATTTTCGCCTTGTGTTTGAGATGTTAAAACAGATTACTTCTAGATTGGCTTTTCTTTTGGTGAAGGATGAAAGCAGGCACTGATTTTGTTTAATTTTGTCAAACATGTTCAAAGACTCCTGCCCCTACCTGCTCAACTCGAGATGGTCTGTTTATAAAACAGCCGAGGGAAGTTGGCTGAAAAAATTCACCGCACTAGAAGTGTAGGGAGCCACATGGGTTGGTTCAATGTCAAGGACAATGAGAGTCATTGTGGAGAGGGAAAGTTTGCTGTGTCTGGGCGCTCGCTCATCTTATGTGGGGGAAGATACAGCTGAAAGATATAACTGGTGCATCAGAAGAAAAGTGGAAGATGTGGGAAGGAATGTGTCCATTTCAAGCTAATAGGGCCCTATCAAATAAACATAAGCCAATGTATGCCCCTGACGAGAGAATTCAGCAGTGTTGCTGTACTCGACAGAATGTGATGAAACCGCGTAGAGAATTCACCCACATTTTCACAGAGGTTCCTGTGAGGGGCCAGAAACTAACACACCCTGCGACCTAAAAGGTAACAACCTGGGAAGCTGGGACTCCTGGAACCACAGCGCAGAAGGTCATTGGTAGCATTTTCTTTAGCCAAAGCACTGTTGTGAAAGCTGCCAGGCCCAATTAAGACAAGCAGCTGCATTAATGAAGATGGCCCGCAGGTAAATTCAACCGGCTCAGGCAGGAGCATTGGAGAAACCAGCTCCCTTCAGACCATTTTATCTTTCTTTAGATTATTTTACACACATACACTGATTTCTTTTGTTTAATATTTGTCTTGTGAAATTATATTCTACATGTATTTTTATATCCGTATTATTTAAGGTATTACGTAACTGAGAATATAGACCGGTTTGGGGTTAAAGTGTTTTTAAAATAGAATTTTTTCATCATGAATGAACGGCATTGCCACTTTTGTCCTATATGATATTTACTCCTTATTTTCAAGATTTTGCAGCATTGTAAGTGGCGGAATATTGTGCATGTGATGGTGGCTACTTTTTAATTATAATTGTCTTAGAGAATATTCGCATTTGCAAATACATAGCATTTTTACATACGAATCGCGTATACAAAAAGATCAGATACGGAAAATTGGTTTGCACTGAGTATGCCACGACTCATGGCGGCAGTATCACAATACTAACGACATTAAAGTGAGACATCTAACTGAAGTCGGGTTCTGTAGAGAGCAGAAGTTTGAAGATGGCGGCGTCCAAGGGAAAAGGCGAGCGGTTGAATAAACCGCCGGGAAAGGAATCACAACCCTTGATAATAGCCAAAACTGCAGCCGAGGAGCAGCGACTTAAATTGGAACGATTGATGCGAAACCCGGTAAATGCCTTGTTTTTTTTAACCACGGTAATCGATAACAGTTTCAGTTTAATCAACTAAAGTCTTGCTGACTGCCTGTTAGAGTTGTTAATGGTTTAGCTAGTAATTTACAGCTATAGCGTATAGTTTGGTGTTGGAGAGCACGCGCTTCATGGCATATTAATTTGGGTATTTAGGACAAACCTGCGCCTGTGCCAGAGAGACCCAAGGAATGGAACCCCCGCGCTCCACCAGAATTCGTGCGAGATGTGATGGGTAAAATGTTTCATTAGTTCATTAGTTACTTTTGTGTTTGATTCTTTAGTCCCAGCTTTATGGAAGCATCCAAAATCAAATCCGTCGCTCTTTTTGTCAGTAAAGGTTGTAAATGGGGTTGTCTTTGTTTTCATTAGGATCCAGTGCAGGAGCAGGTAGTGGAGAGTTCCATGTGTACAGACACCTACGGCGTCGAGAGTATCAGAGGCAGGACTTCTTAGATCGAATGACTGAGAAGGTAATGTTAACGTTACTCATCACCCTTGATGTGTAGGGGAATGTAATTACAAATAATACATATCCACGCGCAGTTATTCTGCCATTAGGATTTGGAGTGCTAATAAAAAATGATCAGTGCCTTTGCTTCTGTATACTTCAGTGCAAATGTTTCTAGTGGCTATGAATTACAGGGAGATTGATGAGTAAATAGTTTAAAAGAAAAACAAACTGAATAAACTGTCTTTAAATGTAATCTTTTAAGCAAAAACTAGATATCGACTATCAGGAAAAGCTTAAGGTGAATCAACAGAAGGCAGACGAAAGGACAGCTAAACGACGAAAGAAAAGGTACGCTTGGTGATGTCCTATGAATGTATTCGTAGGCTAAATGAGTTAAAGGGCTGTCTTATTTAATACTAACATATGGACAATAGCCTCTAGAGAAGGCAGTACGCTAACTTTTAAACCAAAGGGGTTTTCCATCCACTAATTGACAGTGTGAAAGCCGTTAGCTTTTACACTTGTAAGGGACCAGTGTTTGGATAAATATAGCATGTGTGAAAGTTAAACTTTTAAATGTTTTTTAGGGAAAAGCTGAAGCAGAAAAAATTAATGTCCAAGAAATCCAAGCAGGAGGATGAAGGTAAGTTAAAAGTGCTCCCCGTGCTTACCGAAGATAAAGCCTGCTTCCTTTCATTGTAGCTAACTTCTAATCATGTGATAAAAAGATCTCAAAAGAGGAAAAGACAAAGTGATACATTTCTGTAATTGCTTTGTTCTCAGGTTCAGCAGAGGTATCCTCCAGCAGTGACCAGGAGGACCGGAATGCTGAAGATGATGCTGAAGTTCCCAGCTTTGTGATGGGGAAGAGATGACTTGGCAGGCCCAGTGTTTGACATTGAAAATGGCAAAGGCGTGTTCCGTCCGGGTTTCGTTACATCTCTCCTTTTCGTATGAAAATATACCACAAACATTTTACTGGAAAACAAATGCCTTGTTAAACGAAAGGCCGCAGGACCTGGGCCGCAAGTGCTCGGGTTCAAGATGAGAGGCAGACTGTTGAACTCCAAGCCAGTTGCAGTAATCATCGAAAGACCGTTTTTTTTTTTTTTTTTAAAGATTCACTGTCATATTGTTTAGATGAAACTTTTTGTGCCCATCAGATCTGTGTAGTAGTGTTTTGTGACTCTGTTTTGGTACTTGATTAATTTGTTTGGCGTTTAGAAAATTTAGTTAATTTCAAAATGTTTTTTTTAAACACTCTGGCATCAGAATTTGATTAGAGTCCACTGTCTTTAAATAATTCAACTGAACTTATGCATATATTTATGTTTTAATAAAAAGAAGCTAGTTTTTACATTAATAAAAAACAACTGAAAATGTGGATTAAACTGAGGATAAACCTTTTGCTTTCCTTTTTTTTTTCTTCACTTTGGAGTTCCAGTTCTAGTTGATGTATCAAAGCTAACTCAATCTGCGGAATTCCATTGCACTACAACTACGAGCAAATACTTCACAAAGCATGTAAAAAATTAAATTTCAGGTGACTTCTGCAAAAAATACTGAATGTGTTTTTTAATTGAATGTTATTCTCTCACTCATACGTTCTCCGCGTACTGCTGAAGCCGATGGCAGAAATGTTTCTGCACGTAGTTTGTAGATGTTTATGTATTCATCCTCCCAATGCTATTAAACAGAGATATGGTAGATTATCCGGAATTTGACTGGGGTTCAAAAATAGGAATGATAGGCTTTCCACAATGATTCCGTCTTTTCTTTGGCAGTTTTGAATATCATTTAGTGAATCAACCTTTATGGTGTTTCCCATTGTTGAATTGCATTACAATGTGGGGCCATACCTAATTTGAATCATGAAGGTAAAAAGTTAAAACTCTATTCTGCAAAGCAGCTGTTGTTACTGAGCCAGTTATTTGTGTAATCTGAAATGATCTTGGACAGAAATTGAGTAAACAGCTATTGTAAATAAAAACAGGTAAAGTTTGAAACCGTCATCAGTGTAACCCGCTCTGAGTAGGAGTGCCCGTTGAGTTACTTAGTAGGACGTTTGTAATTATGGAGGGTGGATTTTAGTTTGTCCCTTCTTGTTATGATGTAATGAGTTGTTTACCTGTCATTGTGTGCTAAAAATAGGTAGCCGCTCAGAAACAATGTCATTTGTCATAGATATGGTTGGTTGCTAGGGTCCGACTGTTGTCTCTCTCTTTTTAGTCTGGTCCAACCAGTTGGACAATGGCCATTGTATGGGGTTTGTCAGGATATAGCACTCTTGAGTGTTTGACATTATGGGATCCGTGAGACATCCTAATTAATAGAGACACCTCACAACAAAATGAATTATTTTAAACTTTATTTCTTAGTTAATGGTATCTGTGACGATAATAATTGTGCTTTGTGTCTGCCTGGGCGCTATGAGGGCTGAAAGTAAGTGATTTGTTATTGCAGGTTCACAGCTGCGCAGTATTATATCATTTACATGCTTGTTTGTTGTATTTGACTCTTCATTTGAGTATGCTGGTTTGATGTAAAATCTTAATTGGATGCCAGTAAAAATTATGTGAAATTATATTGATATAATGTATGAAAGAGACGTATGGTTAAATTTGTCCTCGCAAAGTGCTTCATTAGGCTCCATAATGTTTAACTGGTTGCCTTGCTCTTCAAAAGCAATTTGACTTCAGGGTGGTGGTTGCAGCTGGTATTGGTGAGTAATTTCATAAGCGATAGATTGGAGCATCTGACGTATTTAAACACATTGTGCTAAAGCAGTGGTTAAACCTGGTCCTGGCGGACCGCTGCCCAGTTGTTTCTGCTCTTTAAATCTCTTTAAATCTTAATATGGGAGATTGTGGACTAAATTAGTTAAATTAGGGCAAACCGGGATTGGCTGGGTGGTTGGTTCGAAATACCGCCTGCACACACAATGAGGCTCCAAGCATGCCGAGGTCTATGTGGTCCCACCTGCACACTTTTCAGAGGGTATTTAATTTAGTATGTTGTTTGAGAAAATGTTAGTGGCTGAAAGATTTTCTTATAGTCTCCTTTATAACTTGGTAATAGTTTTATAGCTCATTACATTGCATTTTTTAATTATGTTAATATTACTTATTTTTTGTTTTTTTACTGTGGTTTACAAAATGGTGAATTATCATATATATCCAAATCTGATCTTGACCACAGTTATTTTACATTAGATTTTAAGATATAATAATAATAAATAAGTAATGAGAGATTAGCTATGGAAGTGAATAAATTTTTTTTTTCTTTTTGGTATAGTTATGATTTTTTTAAACATCTAGCGAGAAAACCAGTTCTTCCTCACTTGGCCAAAGTATGTTGTTACTTGTCACAACTTGCCTGACTCTATTGTAGAGTTTAATTTCTCAGCAGACAGTACTAATCAATATTATTATTGGAGATAAGAGAAAACCTAAATTATTAGGTTATATGATGTTTTACATTTTTGAAATTCGGAGTTTGCGTGTCATGTGTGATGGTATTCAGTAACGCCTTAATACTGTGAAAGAAATAATTTATGAATTTACTTGATTTAGGGCATAGGGTAAACTTTCTGCCTGTCAAAACAGTTTAATATAACTACTTTTCCAGATTTCAAATTCAAAGCATATTGTGATTTCTCTGAACTTATTAATCAACGGTGGTCATTTCATTTCCACAAATTATTTTTGAAAAAAAATTCGGGAACAAGCCCATTTTCCCACGAGCTTATCAGTTAGACCCACTTAATTGGTCTACATTCACCTGTCAGATAAATGGAACCCTGACAGTACCAAAATGTGCAACCTTATTGAGTTGTTATGGGGAGGACGGACTAGAGCGACAGTTGGTTCAGACAAGCAAGCTAAATAAAATCCTTGGCTAGCCGAATGGCTAGTCCTAACTAATCTTGTGTTGATTTCCAGGTTTGTGTGAATACAATCACTATAAACACAAGAACTGAGTGCTCCAATTAAAACCCAGCGCACACAACATGATTCTGTTTACCCGCAACATCAGGGCTAATATAGCATCACGCTGAAAACTTCCTCCAACTTTTTCAAGAGGCCTGAAATCTGTATACAGATATTCTGAGACAAATGGTATAATGAATCTGGTGCCTGTCGTCGTGTTTTATACGACGGTCAAGTTGACTAGGAATCCTGTCTAAAAGTTAAGCCCCCATTAATATAATGACCTGGAGTCCCAAGATATGAGGCACTAGGTAGCCTCAAAAGCTCTATAATGTAGAAATAAAACACTTAAGTTATAGTGTTACAGTTACAGTTACTGTCTTTCTATAGTACAGAGCATTTGATCCAGTATATTCTTACATACTATTATCATACTTATCTACCAATTATACTGATTGATAGAAAATGTTTGGATTTTGGATAAAATCATGGATATACTAGGGCATATGGATGAAACACATTTGCAAATAATAAACTCAGACAGTTCTCCAAGCGTGTACTCACACCCATTACTGACGGTCTCTCCACACCCCTTTTCCATCCATTCTCTTAAATGGGTTTCAGGAGGAGTGGTGGCCAGGACGTTTTTTAAAGCTGTCGACCTCAGACTTGTACCTGTAGTTTGACTGTTTGTCAACCAGAGCCAAATACTTTTAAGAAAAGAAGCAGGCTATTCTTGGAGAATTCGCTGAGAATTGAGAGCTGGAATGGCTTCCATTATGGAGGTCTGTGTGGTGATATGCCTGTTCATCTGGGCTGTGGCAGGACAACGTGAGTAAACCTTTATTTACAAAACTAAAATTATATTCAATCCAAATTATTGTACAGTAACAGATCAGAACAGGGTTAGAACATGGCATTGTCTTGACTACAAGATAGAGCATATCATTACACATTCAGCCAAGATGAGTTTTAGAGGTACTTAGTTTGATCATCCTTGGTCAAGTCCCAAAATGGAGCATGGTAAATTCCTATAGAGGGGTTTTGTCTGACAGATTCAGATCATCTTGGAACACAGTAAATGTAACTGGTTTGAATTCTACCCTGATTACCCGAGAGACCATATTGAGTCCTGTGTATCACTTTATAAGGTTTAACGTTTAAATAAAGAGTGTTGCAACTAACATGCTTCTGGACTGTGTTTTTAACCAGCAGCCAATAGTTGAATAACAGTTTCTCACAACTACACTGTTCTTTATGTGATCATAATAATGTTTTTAAAAAGTTGTCAGGCAGCCCTTCCTTTTAAAAAATGTATGTAGGGAGTGGCAATGAAAACAATTTTTACAAAGGTTTGGCACATGAAACTCCTCTCTGTGTTTTAAAATCTGGAATGTTAAGTGTTTCAACTGCACCTCTGTCAGACTGCGCTACGTCACTATTCAACAGCTCAAATCCACTCCTTGGTAAATTCCTTTATGGCTCCACTGGCAAACGTGCTGTGAAATTCCCACCCAAACTTTTTCTTTCATGTAGAAAAATAAATGATCTTTTAAATATGCTGTAAAGGCATGGGCAAGGAGTGGCTGTGGCATCGTTTGTGACATAGAGCATGACATGATTCAACTTGACTATTGTGGTGGGACTACCTGTCCCAACCTGAAATACGCCCAGATTAATACAAAACAATTGAACCTCCTCTGGGGGAACAAGAATTATGCAATATGCTACTGACTCAACAGGTGTCAACGTTACAGGTGGCAGAAATGTTATAGCATTGGTCTAAGAGCAGTTATCCTGTTGAATGTGGTGTATCTGGGCGAAGACCCTCAAAAGCAATTTTTTTACAGTTACAGTAGTGCCATATGTTCCTGAGGTCACTCCTTACAACCTTGCGGCAAAAATTACCACCAACACAGTTATCCTGAAACAACCACGGTGTTTCTTTCCCAACGAAACGTTGACAAAATGCGGAGATCAGTGTAAAATCTACCTAGTTTCTGCTATAAATTCCGGTAAGCACGTAAGGGGCTATATATTTATATTATTTTTTTAATTATTTGAGTTTTTTCTCTTTCTCTTTTCCCCTTGTTATTTGATAATTTATTAATAATTATTAATTTATTAATAATTGATTGGTTTAACAGCCAAAAAGTAAGGTTGTACATTAATGCTGCCTACAACTTCAAATGTTTACAAATAACTTCCTTAGTATTACATATATTGAAAAGCAAGTGTATTTTGTAATCTAAATGTGTTCGTTTACCTGATCATCAAACAATAAAAGTGTCTACAAAGAGCCTCCCTCTTCTCTCAATGCCTTTCACAAAACTCTATTTCTTTCAATGGACAGGAGACTCAAATTTCGACAAGGACAAGACAAATCCAGCCATTGTCAGCCTATCTCCCTATCCCAGTGCTTTCACAAACAATGATTCAAATAACTACTTCCTGACTGCAGTAGGCCTTTCGAAAGACTTCCCCTGTCAAGAGCCTGCTTCCATCACCTTTTTTAGAGTTGGAGCAGAAGGTAAATGTTCCACTGCTAACTGCAATGGCATATTACCTCCTGGGTCAAAGGCAAGGTATGCATCCATATATCTTCCAACCTATCTTTACCTCGACTCACTAATGAAACTGTTTATAAGTTCATTGAACGCAGCATAGTGTTTTGGGCATTAGATGAATTGCTTAATAAACAGGTGCCAATTGTCGGACCAATGACTGTTTCTACAATAAACAAAGGGCCTTTTATGGAAGCAAATTGTTACATTTGTTTTGCAACTGTGAGTGCCTATTTTATAAAATTGATTGTTCTTGTGATTTTAGATTTAAGTATCTCCTTATTGACACGACAAGCATGACTGTTCTCATGGAGACTCAGTGGAGCAGCACCGTCAATCTGTTAACCTGTAAGTGCCACCGGGTGACTTTCATTCATTATTATTATTTCAATATCACAAGTGTGACTCACAAATCTGACGATCGCCTTCCACTGTTGCTCCCTCTAGCGAAAAACTCTGCAGAGATCGATGACAGCATAGGAGCAAGGTCTGCAGGGATGATTGTCATCACCAGCATCCTGAGTGTCATGCTGGCTTTGCTAGTTCTGCTGCTGCTTGGTGGGCTTATTTACGCCAAGTGAGTCGTAACTGCCACTCCTGTCTCACCAGTCCCGTCCTCTATCACCAGAGGCCAGCGCACCAATGTTCATTTCAAATCGAATCAATCCGACGTTACTTCACGTTGCACTTATTACAAGCAGGTTTCTGAGTCTTCCTGTGTTCTGCAGGTGCTGCCGCTACAGACCAGAACCGATGCCGGTACTGGGATCCTTGCGGATCAAGAGGTACGACACCCACCACATGAAAGACCCTCTTCCGTATGTAAACCAGTCCTACGAAAAGGAGAAGCAGAAGTTCGAGACTCCAGAAGTGCTGGCACAATCCCCCGAAGCCCGGTTCAACCCAGAACTTCCTGATTCTGTGAAGCTCAAGCGTTACAACAATTATAACTTTGACCAAAAGAACAGTGAGGACTCATAGAATACATCTGAGAATTATTGTAAACATCATAGAATATGTACCCAGCAAAACCAGAGCCCCGGTTGGACCATGTACTTTATGTTACAGTATTACACTCCCCTTGAGATTACAATAGGGAGCATTCAAACTTCTTACCACAGGGTGGAGTTCTTGAAAAAGGGGATTTAAAAAAAGCCTAATAATATAATTCAATATTCAACTTCCCACAATTTACTAGTACGTGCGCATTACTATTAAGAAATTAAGGTTTGACCCTGCTGATTTTCATGAATTATTTGAAATATATATATATATTTTTTGCCTGTTATTGAAAGGTAATATATTTTCATTAATAAAACTAAGCTGATGATGGTACTTTTATAAATACTGGAGAAAACCTGTATGTTTAGCAATAACAACATTGCAAGCAGATCATCAGGATTTTGGGATCTTTAAAATAATTAATCAAAGCCCTGTTCATAAAGCCTAATGGAGGTTTTAAAAAATTGAGGTTTTGCTTGTAGATGTAAATCCAGACCTAATAGAAAAAAAGGATTGCAGGTCTAATAAATAATATTTTCAGCTTATTCAATGTTTTCTTTATGATTCTTCCTCTGTAAATTACTGTTTTGAATATTTTGATCTATATCAGTGTATTCCTATTTTGTGTCAGCTGGTTGTTTTTCTGATTCTGTTCTATTGCTATACAAATTTTTTTAATGATAAACCTAAACTTGAAATGAGGGCTGTTATAAGGGTTAATGCTATTACATCAGAAAAAACAGATATTGTTTTCATATTTCATCATTTTTGGTTCATTAAAAATTAAAGAAGCTGTTTAAAAAAAGTGAAGAAAGCTACATAACCACCAAGTAATACATTATTTTTGGTGTGTATGTGTACGTTTATTTTTCTTTGAACCTTTCGTCACTAAACTGAGCCAAATAATGACTCTGGTCTCAAGCTTCTCCTGCTTAATACAATACAACAAAAAGGACTTGTGCATCGATGCAGTGCTTCAAGGGCAAAAAGGCTGCATTGTTTACTAGAGAACTGAGATGATCCCAACGTGGTGTAGGATAACATACCTTTTAAGGGTTATCTTCTGCACTCCACAGTCAAAATGTGCAAAATGCTCTAAAATGTATTTTAAAATTAGTACATGAAACTGTGCTGTGAAGTCATGCACACATTATACATTTTAATCTATTTCTGATCATTACTCAATGTAAGATATATTTGGAATGAAGATCTTGCAAATAATGAAGATAACTATATTTTTATCATGCTTCACTTGAGCCATTTGCCTTGTTGCAGTATTTAAAATTTTGAATGTGTATTTTGCTATTGCTGTTACTGCTATTCTTAATTCTATTTTTAAATCATAGCTGCAAACTATAGAAAATCGTGATATTCTTTTCCATCTCTGTTTTTAACTCTGAATGACCTGTTAATATCCTGTAGAGTAAATTAAATTATTATTAGTTAGATTGAAATATTATTGAAAGTGCAGTGCTGTTCATGGCTTGTACAATGACAATGATGGTCACTCAGTGACGGGAACACATTTGCAGTTCCTTTCCTCCTGTTCCCTTCTTCTTACATAAGATGTGTTTTCTTGTTATGGTCTGAAAACCCAGGAAGATAGCTAAACTGGATTACACCAAAGGTGACAAACTTATGGATTTTGGTTTGTTGGGAAAGGAAAATTACTTACACCTTTATGAAATACCTGTGTTGACTTTACTATTTTTCTCACAGGAAAGAAAAACATAAAACTATTCTTTTCATGAATAAAATAAAGTTTATGCATTGTTACAATCCCATTGTGTAAGTTTCAGCCACATAGCTGTGATATTTAGGCTCATGTGAGTGTATTTTAAAGAGTAAAACAAATCTTACCAAACAGGGTGATTATGTAGCCTAACTGTCATTCTGCCAACAGATAAAGCCATAATTTATGACTAAGAACCCTTTAGAAGTAGAAAAAAAGCATTTGGGAAGCCCAAAAGAAGATACCATTGCTCAGATTAAAAAGGGGAGACTTGCCCTACTTGCAAACAAAGTTACAATAGCTGCAGTAGTCCACGCCAGTACAATAATTCTTAAGCAAGCTGGTTACTGACAAAACAAAAAAACTATATAATGATCCATATCTAGACGCATACATTCAAATCTTTTCAGTTAAATTTCTATAAGGAACTTATATAATATAAATATAATATAAATAATAACTTATATATAATTTACTGAACTGTTAAAAATAGGCCTTTTGTAGATCTAGGTCCATTTTATATGATTAATCACGTTTTTATAATATGACACTAACCATCTCAGATTAATTCAAATTCATTTTATTTAATAAATATAAGAATGTATACAGAATGTAAATTGTTATGTGTGGAGAGTTAGCACTTGTCATTTAGATGGACAACATGCACAAAGTAAGACTAACAAACAAAAATTTAGTTAATTTAGCAAAATCAGCGCCTTATTTTATTAATAGTTATTATTAAATGAAAAATTTTAATTAATAAAAGCAAACAGATTACTCGTAGAATTGGAAAAATGCTGTAGTCCGATTCATGTCGATTATTAAAATATTCGATCAGCACACCACTAGTTGACAGTGAAGTCACTTTAGATTTTATTAAAAAGTAGGTGTGTAAGACAAAGTAAGATTCATTCTTATTATTAAAAATGATTGCACTACGTCCGATGTGAGAAGTGTAGCTAGCTGATATTCGCTAAAAGCAGTTTAAAGAAAATGAGAAGCGTTACACTACATTACCTTCTTAAAAACTGAGAGTAAACAATATGAAATTACTTACTTAACCATTTGACGCTAACGTTAGCTATACTTCCACATTCCTCTTGCAGTCATTGATACCGCAATGTGCATAATTGAATATTGTACACCTAGTATTGTGGCTATATACGGGTATACATGGTTGGATGAGTTTGGTGTGGAATAAGTTGACTGGCCCACACAGAGTCCTGACCTCAACCCTATCGAACGCCTTTAGGATGAACTAGAACGGAGATTGCGAGCCAGGCCCTCTCGTCTAACGTCAGTGTCTGACCTCACAAATGCTCTCCTGGAAAAATGGGCAAAGATTCCAACAGGCACACTCCAAAATATTGTAGAAAGCCTTCCCAGAAGAGTGGAAGTTGTTTTAGCTGCAAAGGGGGGACCAACTTGAAATTAATGCCTATGGATTTAGATATATATAGGTTTATATAAACACTCACCAGCCACTTTATTAGGTACACCTTGCTATATATACACACACAAACACTCTATGGACAAATGTATTGGGACACCTACACATTACACCTACAGGAGCTTTTATGACATCCCATTCTAAATGGGGACAAACCCCCTTTTGCCTTCAGACTGCCTTAATTCTTCATGGCGTAGATTCAATAAGGTGCTGGAAACATTCCTCAGATTTTGGTCCATATTGACATGATGGCATCATGCAGTTCCTGCAGATTTGTTGGCTGCACATCCATGACACGAATATCCCATTCCACCATATCCCAAAGGTGCTTTATTGGATTGAGATCTGGTGACTGTGGAGGCTATTTGAGTACAGTGAAGTCATTGTCATTGTGTTCAAGAAACTAGTTTGAGATGATGTGAGCTTTGTGACATGGAGCGTTATCCTGCTGGAAGTAGCCATTAGAAGATACACAGTGGTCCTAAAGGGATGGACATAGTCAGCAAAAATACTCAGATAGGCTGTGGTGTTTAAACAATGCTCAATTGGTACTAAAGGGCTCAAAGTGTGCCAAGAACATTTCCCCCACACCATTAAATTGAGACTCATCAAACCAGGCAACATTTTCCCAATCTTCTATTGTCCAGTATTGGTGAGCCCGTGGAAATTGTAGCCTCAGTTTCCTGTTCTTAGCTGACAGGATTGGCACCCGGTGTGGTCTTCTGCTGCTGTAGCCCATCTGCATCAAGGTTCGACATTTTGTGCATTCACAGTTGCTCTTTTGCATACCTCAGTAATGAGTGGTTATTTGAGTTACTGTTGCCTATCAGCTTGAAACAGTCTGGCCATTCTCCTCTGACCTCTGCCATTCAGACCATTCTCTGTAAACCCTAGAGATGGTTGTGCGTGAAAAAATCTCAGTAGATCAGCAGTTTCTGAAATACTTAAACCAGCCCACCTGGCATCAACAACCGTACCACGTTCAAAGTCACTTAATTCACCTTTTTTCCCCATTCTGATGCTTGGTTTTGAACATATATATTTTGAATATATTGTAGCGGGGATGGCTAGGTGCGCTTCTTCCCCTACCAATGGGAGTTAGCCATTCCCGCGGGGGCTGCCGGG
>JAOVYW010029455.1:0-17193 GCA_025775045.1 Hiodon tergisus
TGTGTGTGTGTGTGTGTGTGTGTGTGTGTGTGTGTGTGTGTGTGTGTGTGTGTGTGTGTGTGCGCGCGCGCGCGTGTTGTTTTTTCCAGGTCCAGGGCAAAGACCCATCCGTGGACATCACCCAGGACCTGGTGGATGAGTCTGAAGAGGAGCGCTTTGATGACATGTCATCACCGGGTCTGGAGTTGCCACCCTGTGAGCTGAACCGCTTGGAAGAGGTGGCGGAGTTGGTAGCATCCTCTCTGCCCTCACCGCTGCGGCGTGAGAAGCTGGCCCTGGCTGTGGAGAACGAAGGCTACATCAAGAAGCTCCTGGAGCTCTTCCACGTCTGCGAGGATCTGGAGAACCAGGAGGGGCTGCACCACCTGTATGAAATCATAAAGGGAATCTTTCTCTTGAACAGAACTGCACTTTTTGAGGTCATGTTCTCTGAGGAATGTATAATGGACGTGATTGGGTGCCTAGAGTTTGACCCTTCCCTGCCCCAGCCTAGGAGACACAGGGAGTTTCTGACTAAGACCGCCAAGTTCAAGGAAGTCATCCCCATATCAGACCCTGAACTCAAACAGAAAATCCATCAGACGTACCGAGTCCAGTACATTCAGGACATGGTCCTGCCCACCCCCTCTGTCTTTGAGGAAAACATGCTCTCTACTCTCCACTCCTTTATTTTTTTTAATAAAGTGGAAATTGTTGGAATGTTGCAGGTATGTGCACCTCTCTCTTTATATACCTCCTGTTTGTCTTTTGTGTTTCCATGCGTTACTGACCTGTTTATGCTCCTGAAGAGAGAGATTTGGTTTGTTGTGTCTTGGAAGTGATGTGCATCATTTCTTTCAGAGCTTGCTTCTTCATTTAGGTTTCATTCTTGGTACTGATTACATGGAATATGGCCAGGATTAAGTTACGATTATGTTTCCAATTAATTAATGTCTTATATATTTTGAGGAAGCGTGCTGTAATAAAAAAAACCCACAACGTTCCTAGTGCTTAGAATAACTTTCTAATGGTGATAGTTTTTAACCAAAGCTTTGTCTATTTAGGACGGTGCTGTGTACATAAACTATTGTGGAGGAAGAACAAGGCATTCTGTTTTGTGGATGGAAAGTTAATTTAAGGTTTTTTCATTTGAAGTGCAATGTATTACAGATTGAGATTGAGTCTGAATTTACAAATTAATTTAAGTTGCTTTCAGAATTGTCACCAGCTGTTGTTGAAATGTTACATTTAAGACCTTAAAGAGGTAATTTAGAATGTACAGCTTCAATAAATACTTCACCTGACCACAATGAGTTCCCCTTTCACACCAAAGAACTTTGACGGATGATGGTTTGTAACTGTGCCCTGTTTTATGAAAATCTATTTATTTGTGCCATCCCTGTTCTGCAGTTGCTGTCTGCGAACTCATGGCCATGTATGCATTTGAAATGTATTGTTGAGTTGGCATTTTCTAAATGGTGATGGTGTCAAGAATTGGCACAATATCAACAGAGCTGCAACTTCAGTGTTTTCCGTATCCTCCCTCATCAGGATGATGAAAGGTTCCTGACCGAACTCTTTGCACAACTAACTGACGAGGCAACAGACGACAACAAAAGACACGAGCTGGTAAACTTGGTTCATCTGCGCGGGGGGGGGGCTGGTTTATGGGTTGGCCCATTCAAATTAAATGTTGAAGTTAGTTTCAGGAAAACTAACCTGCAATAACTCAAATACTTGTTTATAATGTACTTTTTCTTTTTGATAAATTACACCTTGCATGTAATGCATTTTTTTTAATATTATGAATTTTCTTACCATTCAGGTAAATTTCCTTAAGGAATTTTGTGCGTTTTCTCAAACATTACAACCTCAGAACAGAGATGCCTTCTTCAAAACATTGTCAAATATGGGCATCCTGCCAGCTCTAGAGGTCATATTGGTAAGTCTGAACAACAACATTGAAGGGTCTAATGTTCTCGTCGCCCTGCCACATACATGGCACATCTTAGATTCTCTTGGGTGATGTCCTCTGTGATAAACTCGTTGCATCGCTTTTTTTGTCCTGACGAGAAGGATCATCGTGAAATTAGTTTCATTCGTTTGGACTTTGGCAGGGGATGGATGATGCCCAGGTGCGCAGCGCGGCAACCGACATTTTCTCTTACCTGGTGGAGTATAACCCTTCCATGGTACGGGAGTTTGTGATGCAGGAGTCTCAGCAGAATGACGACGTGAGTCATCCAACTTTGTCATCTTGACAAATGTGAACTTTATTGCGTTTGAGTCCCTTTTTACTGGATCTCCACTCGCGTTTAGGATTATTGTTGTATATGAAAGCTGCTTGCCCTCATAGTTATTTTCATAAAGCAGGGAAGGGAAGGCCGTTTTACTTTTACTAAAATCTCTTTCAATAGACAGAATCAGATAAGCAGCTTAATTACCAAATATAGAGACAATAATATATTACACCCAGCATATGGAAAATAAACCAGTGATGAAGAAAATGCTACAAAATAATCAATCATGTCTGTAAAATCTAATGAAACGATGGTGGCTGTTTTGATCTTTGGTATCTACCGGGGGGAAATTTAACAGCGTTGTTGGATTTTGGTGTAAACATGGAAATATTTCCCGAAACTGGTCCTGATATCTTAGTCCACATAGGAAGCACCCCTCTCTACTTAGTGCAGGGCTGCTGTAATGTGGAGATGGCTGTCACACTTTGTTACAGGACATCCTCTTGATCAACCTGATCATCGAACACATGATCTGCGACACGGACCCCGAACTGGGCGGTGCAGTGCAGCTGATGGGCCTGCTGCGCACTCTAGTGGACCCGGAGAACATGCTAGCCACCGCCAACGTGAGGCTCTCTACTATGCTTTCCCCGCCCATTGTCAAAATCAGAGAGAGATCCTAGCAATTCCCATTGAAAATGCTCCCCGATTTCCATGTATCCTGTCCAAGCACTCCTTTGGGGGACGGACAACATTCTACTTTTTTAATGGACATTTCTTTTTCAACATTTACCCGTTTTGATGAGGGTTGTAGTAAAAAATACGAGTTGGACAGTTTTATTACTAAAAATGTAAACGTTTGTGATGACTTCAATGCATATGAGCGTCTGAAAAGCTGGTTAACGTTTTTGCTAAAAGCTTCTAGTTTATAAGTGGCCTTTCTTTGAACTACAAAGTGTATAACAAAAAGGACTAGCCACTACTGTGACTCTGTTTGAAGATGGTGGAGAAACCCAGTAGTACTGTATTCAACATCCTGTTGATAATTCCACAATTAGCTATTCGCCTAGACATTAAATAGGTAGATCACAAAGTGAAATACTGTTTTAGCCTTTTTAATTTTCATGTCGGTCTTGACATCTCTGGCATTTGGTTAAGGTTTCTCGTAAGTACTATTGTGCCTTGCTGAACCCACGTTGTCCTCCCTGTTGCAGAAAACGGAGAAGACCGAGTTTCTGAGCTTCTTCTACAAACACTGCATGCATGTGCTTTCAGCCCCCTTGTTGGCCAACACCACGGAAGAGAAGCCTAGTAAAGGTGAGAACTCCCTCATTCTGGCCAGTATTGCCCTAGTTCATTACCATCAGATATCAATTCTGAAGAACCAGATAACGCTTCTCCTGCTTGTCTTCCAAGATTTATTGTTTTTGGATTACGCACAGATCTTATGAATTTAAGGTTTAAAAAAAATAAAAAATGTATATATATATAAAGTATATATTTTTGTTTAGTTTGTATTTGTTTATCACTGTTTGCGGTATTCCAAGTTCATAAATTGTACTATATTTTGCCAACCTTGCTATTCAGTATTTCCACAATTCTACGCTTTTATTACTTAGCGGCTTAGAAATGAGTGCATCATGGGTAATTAGATCAATCAAATTGAATTTATGATGGGAAATTTTTACCATTTAAAATTTACACTAAAGAGAAGGACAAAACTGGAAAATTATTCTCTGACCCAAGAGGCAGTCAAGGTCTACAATAAAGTAATTTTTTCTTCTTTCAGAAGTAGACCCATTTTATATGTTAGGTACTAATTCAATAAACTGCTGTATTGATAGCTCTACAGCTTCAGATGGTCAGGGATACTGGCGGTTTTACTGTTTACAACAGTAAAAAGTGTGTGTCATTAGGGCTGGTAATGTAAAACAGGCTGAATAACTAGGGCTTTGAAACAAGATGAGCATTATCTGCAGCTCTGCCATTTTATCATTGTGTATATTCATATTAGTATGTACTATACACGTTTATAAAATACACATTTGTTTAAGCCATTTACCACTTTACACTTTACAGTATAAATTTTAGGCCTTTCGATAAGTCTGTCTAGCGTCGTGCCTTTTTCCTAGCTAAGGTACCAGCAATGCAATGATATGATATGATATTCACGTGCAATATTTGAAGTATTGCTGCCTGCAATATTGACAGTTTTCTTTGTATTGTCCACTCGGTGCCCAGATGACTTTCAGACGTCCCAGCTGCTGGCTCTGATTCTAGAGCTGTTGACATTCTGTGTGGAGCACCACACGTACCATATCAAGAACTACATCATCAACAAGGACATCTTGCGCAGAGTGCTGGTGCTCATGGCCTCTCAGCATGCCTTTCTCGCGCTCTGTGAGTCATTTTAAATGGGATCTATTGTAAATAAATACATTTGTGTGTACAAAGTCCCCTGAAAGGGTTTTGTTATATTTTGCATAACTTTTTTTTCTTCTTTCAATTCATTGTGTTATTGACTCTTTTTTTTTGGGGGGGGGGGTTCTTTTCTCTTCTCTTCTTTCATCACTGAATTGGAAAGAAACAATGATTCTCATTTTGTTATTGCAGGTGCACTTCGTTTTATGAGGAAAATAATCGGGTTGAAGGATGAGTTTTACAACCGCTACATCATGAGGAATTTGTTGTTTGAACCAGTGGTGAAAGCCTTCCTCAATAACGGATCCCGTTACAACCTCATGAACTCCGCCATTATAGAAATGTTTGAGTATGTCAGAGTGGTAAGTGCCAGCATGCTATTACTGAGCTGAAAACGGCCATAAGGGAAAAAGACAATGACCGAGAAGTAGATGTTGATGTTGAGAAACTGAATAAGATGGACAGAGCTGGTGTTTTGGCCTCAGTGTGTACTCTTCTGGGCCAGATGCTGAGAGAGCATTAGGAAGGAAGGGACAGGCAGGAAAGGTCTGGCCCTGCAGCATAGGCTGCAAATATGTCTGCAACATTCATACAAACCTGACAAAAAATGCTGCCGAGATGATTGGTTCTCCTAGTAAGTGAAGACTGTGTAGATGGAAACGGAGTAAAAGTTAGCTAATGCTAAAGTCACAAAAAAACTTGAATTGCATCTGATTAGAGGTGCATTGTATTTACATGCTAGCCTTTTCTGTTGCAGGAGGATATGAAATCTCTGACAGCGCATGTGATAGAGAACTACTGGAAAGCACTTGAAGACGTAGACTACGTACAGACGTTTAAAGGGCTGAAGCTGCGCTATGAGCAACAGCGGGAGAGACAGGACAACCCCAAACTGGACAGGTGAGAGACCAGGGGCGGTCAGCAGCAACTCTTCCCTTTTCTTTACATTTCATTTTCTTAACATTTTAATAGAAGCCAAATATCAAAGTCTAATGCTACTGTTGTCATCTTCATCTTCTATGTCAGTGTTGGAAATCTAGTCATGGAAAAACTGCCCCTGCACCTGCGTGTTAATGTCACTAAGAGGCATAAAAAAAAGCATTGTTCTGATTATGTTGGAAAGCAAAGGCTTTTTATAGCAATTTTCCGGTCACTCCCATGATTGCAGGTTGTTGAAATGGTTGAAATGTGTGGCATTTCCTTGTGTTTTTAAATATTGTAGTTAGTTTTGGGATGTTTCTATAGAGGAAAAAGTCAGCTTATCCTAGCGTTCAGGCAGTTTAAGCAACCATTGCTGAATGTTATATTTTTTTAACGCAGTAAAATGCTTTCATTAGATGTCTTTTAACATATCAGTTTTCCCCTACATATATCCTTCATATTTAGCATTTTGTTGAACCCAGACTGTAGTCTGATTAAATAAAACATTTTTTTCTCCTTTGTATGTTAACAATGCTTGCTTATTTATTTTAAAAAAACATTTCCAGGATTTTATAGAAATTTAATTCCGAACAATTCAGTCTAAGAAATCTCAGGGATTGGGTTGCTTTTCAGCAGTAGCAAAAACATTGTTTTGGCCGTCAATAATAATGATTCAAACAGACAATGCTGTACCTCAGTGTGCATTTGCTTTTCACGTGTGCGCGCGCTCAGCATGCGGTCGATCCTGCGGAACCATCGGTATCGAAGGGACGCGCGCACGCTGGACGACGAGGAGGAGATGTGGTTCAACACAGACGAGGATGACCTGGAGGATGGAGAGGCCATTGTTCCACCCTCAGACAAGACCAAGAGTGACGAGGACCTCATGGACCCCATTAGCAAGTTCATGGAGAGGAGGAAATGTGCGTATGCCATAGAATAAATAAAATGTATTTTACTTTGGAAATTGGACCAATGCATCAAACTGATCACTCTAAGCCTAAAATTTAATCTGTGAAACTTAACTCTGCTAAATATCCTAATAGCATATTTAACTTTTTTTTAATTACCTGTTTTTATTTATTTATTTTTTCCCTCTTGTTTGTTTAAGTTTATTCTTCAACATTGCAATCAGACAACCTGGCTAGCGTCTAAGCATCTTGTATTTCATCCATAAAGAGTGACGGCTTTGGATTGCTTTTCATGATGGCACTAACCGCCATCATTATATCCAACTTCTCCGTATCTTCAGATTTCTCCTGTCCTGGTCTGGTGCAGACATACATGGTGACATCTTACTGCATTGTTTTTCTCCCGTGGTTCAGTGAAAGACTCTGACGAGAAGGAGGTGCTGGCAAAGTCAAACCTGTCAGGGCGCCAGAGCCCCAGCTTCAAGCTGTCATTCTCCAGTTCCACCAAAGCCAGTCTCAACAGTCCGTCCTCTGCCAGCCACCACCCTGGGTCTCCGGGATCTCCGGGCTCTCCTGGGTCGCCTGGCTCGCCTGGCTCTGGTGCAAAGAGCTCACCGCAAACGGCAGCTATCACCACCAAGGTGCTTTGCCCTCCGTCGTAGTAAAAGCGACACACTACGGGTTTTGAAATGGATTGGTCCCAATAAGATTTTATCAACCACCGGAATTGTCTTTCAGTTATAAAATAGTCTTCAGTTGACCTACAGGAGACTAGCTTTGGCTTAAAGAAAAGGTACAATCTATTAGTTTTTGGTTGAGTGTTGGATGAGTTGATTGGCTGAAGAGATGGCTCCAAAAGGTGCTCTCTTTATAGTTTTCCTGTTTTCCCCAGGGTGGACTGGTGGGCCTTGTGGACTACCCTGATGATGATGAGGAGGAAGAAGATGAAACTGAAAACAAGGAGGAGAGTCTACCTCCATCCAAAAAGTCTAAGATGGGATCTTAAAAACATCTGTTTCTCTCGCCCTGCCCAGGGCCTGAAAATCCTCACATTCAGGAAAGTGTCACTTCCAACAACTCCAGCAATGAATTTAAAAAAATCATAATTAGAAATAACAATTATTGCAGTCCACATATTACTGTGCTGTGGTGAGGTCTTAGGCCAAGCTGACCCCCCTAAATGCTAATCTTAACTCACAGTTCTGTTGTTCAAGTGCCAATCTGAGGAAGAATAACAAGAGAGAAAAGATGTTACCATGTATTCAACACAGAAATTTTGGGGGGAGGAAACTAGACTGACGCCCAAAAGAGTTTTGGGGTTCGGACCACACTCTCAGCCCCCTTCTCAGGGATGAACAATGTAGCGGCCTGAACAGGCCTGTGAATCCAGAACCACCACTCACCCTCCACTGACGCCTCCAGTCAGAGCCGACTAAACTTTTCCTTCCTATTTTCTTTATCTGTTTTTTGTTTTTTCTTTCGTTGTTTTTTGGACCAGAACTCCGACAGCTCTTGAAGTACTAAGCTGTTGTCAAAGTTGATGTCATCATTGTCGTTGCTCAGCAGAAATTCCTCCCCCAAAATGCCAGCAGTTTCCCCTTTCTGTTTTCTCTCTTTTTTTAAACGAAAAAGACCTGCCTTTCAGTGTTTGGGACATTTTTTGTTGTTGTTCTAGGTCAGGTTTTTAAAACCTCTGTAGGGGGAATAAATGAAAGAGAACCCCCCCCCCCCATCCCTTTCGCCCTTTGAAACTGCAATTTTGGAAATTTCATCCCTTCTTGATTAAAGATTGAGTGAAATTCTAGATGTGATCAATTCGTCATATCTTCTTTTATCAGTACACTTAGTTGTTGGTTATATTGGGGACCATTAAAAAAGGATCTTTGATGTAATATAATTGCACTGTTGTGCTGGTACCTGCATTGTGTTTTTAGTTGGTCATCTTTTTCTGTCCTGCTCAAGGCGATTCAGGTTAAATGGCTTAAAGAAGAAAAACAAATACATCCAGTAGCAATACTATTTTGTGACTGAATATTTTTTAAATTGGAATTTAACTTTGTCAATTGTAATAAAGCAGCACTATAAAATTTTAATCAGTGGGTTTTACAAATGTTCTGTCATCTTGGAAAATTTACAGAGCAAATTTTTACACTGAGGCATACTCCGAGATGCACAGAAAAGGCTATTGTCATTTGTACATCCACATTTCTTGCATTCTCCGATAACCCGGTGCCTTTTATTAACCTCAATTATCGCATTCGTCAGTATATTGTTTCTCCCTGCTTTATCCAAGCTTTGCAATGGTGAATATAGTTTGGGTCTGTAAGTTAGGTGGTGTACTTGTTTTTCACATGGTCGAAAGCTTTGTGTTTGCTGGACAAAAGCTTTACAGAGACAAGTCTCTAAGATGATGTCTATAGCACACGATAGTTGAAGATATTTTTCGATAGTCGTAGGACTATGACATTATTAAAAAGTGAAATATAATATTCTAGAAAAAAGTTTGGATTGCATGATCCTTGCACTTCTGGTACTCTGTATTTCACTAAGAAAATACATATTTTGCTATACTTTCCTCGCTGAGATTCTGCAATTGTGAATTTAAGAGCTTTGGACATACTGTATACATTTTATACATATTGTATACATTTAGATTACCATATATATTACCACCGTACCTATTAAATTCCTGGCATATTTGCAGTTCATTCTCAGGAGTCTAAACATTCACCTCTGTTCTAGTAACTAGTATGGGCATTGTGGGAACCATGGCTGTGCCATGTATGTATGGATGTGCGCATATATATATGCATCTTGCTAATTGAGGCCATTTTAGATCCATTAAGACTTTGATTTTTAACTGTTAAGATTATGGTCTTCAACTGGGTGAGGTAATCAAGTTATGGTCATGTACATAAGTGTCAAGCAACCGGAAAGGTAATTTATTTTTCCTAATATAATGCAAAGTTTACTTTAGAGCGCGCCTACCCATGGTAATTGCCTCATTCAAAAAAAAAAAGTTGTATGTACAATGTATCAGTCAGTACTATAGACTATACAGTTCTATAGCGCTGGCCGGGTGTAGCCACAGTATGAAATGAGTGGCTCGTGGAATCAGAAGACTCATCGTAATATTCCCATTTAGATGTTTTTTGTTTTTGTTTTTGAATGCTGTGTTATTTTCATAGGAATAAATTGACCTGTCCAAATGTGTTAATAGTGTTAAACGTAAGTCACATTTAACCATCGGTTGTGAATTGTTCTTTACCCCACACTGCACAACATGAATTCAACAATAAGCGCTCTCTATAGGTTTTCCGTCTCTTCATTCCAATTCAGCTTAACTATTTTGCTACTATGAAACTCCGTAAATGGCATTGTCCATTAATTCTCCAAAACAATAACTTTTCACCATTCACTCTTCCATTAAATGTTCAATCTATACGCTTATCTATTTTAATATTCACCAGTTTTTTCTACATGACAGGAATAACATTTTATTGATTATACATTACTGTCAATCAATTATTTCTGATGTAACCAGAAAAGATTTAATACTTAAATAAAAATAATAATAATAGAAGTACATTTTAATCTCTGGAATAAATTTGACTTAGATACTCTCAAGATGACCACATTATTTCCCCAGGTATTCAATTTTCTGTTTCAAAGTAAGCTGTTTTTTGTTTCCAGTCCAGATATTGGATCAAGGTATATTAAACCACATTTCATGTTATGTATGTATACATACATTATTTTAAAGGTAATTTTATAGAGAATAAACTTTTATTGAGAAAACTCTCTCTTTAAAATGTCTCTGTGTTTAAAAAAAATCTATAATGAATGAACCCCTCCTAGTTTCTAGCTCGGACCAAAACTTTAATAGCATTTTCTTTTTATGAGTAGAAGCAATAATAAATTAAAGTTTCATTTCATTTAAATTTCACTTTACGTAATTATTTAATAGTGTTTTAAATTTTTGTATCATATTTATTTATCATAAAAAATGCTATGAAATGGAGTTATGTAAAGAGCGATTAGCTGTGGTCTGAACCTTGACAGAACTGTTCACTTTAATTTGTGTTAGTCCTGCACTTATACCGATAATTAAATATAATAAAAAGTTTTGATTATAATAGATCCGATTAAATGTAAACTTTTTAAAACATTGTTTAATATAATTCAAGTTCAAAAATATGCACTGCAGTATTTCTTGCTGAAGATTTAATTGAACATAATAATATTAGACAAAATGTACGAACCAAAATATATTTTTAATTTTAAATTCTATAAACATTTGTTTGTTTGCTTAAATATTATTTACAATTACAAGTTAAATGTTTAATGTGAAAAGGGATGTATGATGAGAATATCATGAAACTATAAGTTACATAATTGTAAATAATAAACTAAATAACTTCCATTAAATCATAAAATCCCTTTAAATTGTTAAATTAAACAGTTTAGATAAGTTTGCATTGTTAGAAGCAATCAAAACCATAATATATTTTAAGTTTATATTCGCAATTAATACTTGTAAGGTTTTCCTGCGCAATTATCGTGCGTAACAGCCGAGGGGGCTGTTGAGCTACATTAATAACTTTTTGCTTTCTGGTGCTTATCAGGGTTCTTTGGTCAGGTCGGACAAGTATTCGATTTTGATTACGTCATTTAGGATCAAGCCCATTTTCTGGAAGCGTACAGTCATTGGTTGTTTTTGTGGGGGGTTCTTTGCAGACTGTAAAGTTCCATTTTGAGATTTGATTGGCTAGCGGAGACGTTATCGATGCAGTGTTTTGCAGTAGCAGGTTGGTTGGAGAAGTAGCGCAAGGTAGTTAGTTACTGTGGAGATGGGCTGATACCGTCTTCTACAAAAGGGAGAAACATTTGTAACTTTCTGGTTTGTTTTCTCCTTGTAGTTAATAATATACATAAAATCCACGTTTGACTATGCGGAGAGGTATAATTTTCAAGTTACCCACAATTTAAAAGTTTTTTTGGTTTTTCTTTGCTGTCTTAAATAAATAGCTGACTTCCTTGGAAACAGTTCATTCTCGACATCCGTACCTTGTACTCATGGTCTTGTGGAGCACCGCACCATATGATTCATTATTATTTGATTTAGATTAATTAATTAAAGATAGGGGAAATAAAAAGGATTTTTTTTGACGGCACTTTAAGGTGCTGTCTTTTTTTTTAAATTGACTACACTCAAATGACGAGGTTGAAGATACATCGCCTCTGAATTTGCTTCTGAACGCCTCTGAACAGAATTTTGGTCGTGTTGAGGACCTGCAGTGCTGTCCATGGCTGTTCTTTTCCCCACCGAGCAAGCACGGTCCTGACGTGATTCCTTAAAGTCCCGATTTACTACATGGATTGCTTGGACGTATGTTCTGGATTTATCTATTCCGCGGAATATTAACGGATATATTTGTTTTAAAATGGATGTTACGGTGTCGGAACTGATGGCAAACTTCTTGGATTCTCCATTGGCGGTGTGGGTAAGTGTAATTTTGCCCAGCTGGTTAGGTATCTTTGTTTCCCATTCACCTGTAATACCAACAGCAGAAGCAAACCGACTTAGTCTGGTGACATTGTCAACTGCTAGTAAACAAAAGTGCTCCATTCTTTGTCTTATTAGAATCATTTCATGTTATACCTAAAAGTTTGCACCTCCTCTATTTACTTAATTATTTTATTGCTATCTTAGTAGTGTTGCTTCGGGTAGAAATGTAGCAAGAAGTATTTTATATATACATTCAAGTGATAAATGTAACGTAAGGACGAAGCAATTCGCTTTCAAGGTAATTGCTTTAATTATAGTATTGAAGACATTCAGTATGGAAAGAATTCTGGAAGCATTTGCTCCTCGCAGGATCTTGGGGCAGGGAGTCCTTTTTATTGCACTAAAATTAAAAATACTTGCATCACAGCTTTCAATGTCCCAGAGAATGTCTATTCGCGTTTGAATTAACGTGTGACTGTAGCCCGCCTAGATTAATCGTTTAGTTTTGAGATTCTTTACATTGAAATAGTAAAGCCAGAGACAATAGAATGTAACAATAGAATGTAATTGTCTTGTTTTCTGTGATATTCGTTTGGTTTACACACTTTTTTTGAACCTTGTTGCATTTTTAAGGTTTTATCTAATAAATCTGGATAAACAACTAGCTGCTCATGTTATGTGCCTCAAATAAGACTTTAACATGCGTTGTTGCGTATATCTGTCCTATCGTGTTAAATATATGGGTTGCAGAGCACCAGCCATGGAGCAGGCTCTGTTCTACTAGAATGGTTTAGGTCTCAATGTTTTGTGATAAAGAAGGGTGCTGACCTGTCTTTTCTGAGTATTTTTTTTCCTTTTCAATTGGCAACTGCAGTTTCTACCAATGGACGGTTTCTCTGGTTCAAGGGTTTTGCATTGTTGGTTATTAAAAGTCTCGTATACAGACTCTGTCTGTTGTGGAAGGTGACCAGTGTATATTCAAGGGGGCAGACCATCCATATTTTCTACAGTAAGTCTCTCAAAATGATGAACTCCTGAGTCCCTGGAAAACCTAAGCATGTCGTTCAGCAGTGGGAGAGCTCAATGCCGCAAATACTAGGGCCCAACCGTCAATACTAATTTATTTTTAAATGGGGAAACAGTTAGATCTTGGTTAGATCCCAGAATGAACTTTGCTCTTTAACCTGTGTTTCTTTAAAGAGCTTAATAATTGTTGTATTATTATTATTATTGTTGGTATTAATTGTTTTAATATTATTCACTATGTGGAGACTTCTGTTGTTTTTACTAATGTTAGTCTAACTTAATCAATTAGATTTCGCTCCCGTTACAGCATTTTTGACAATAAATAACACTTCCTGGTTATTGTGATGTAAATTGTTTTGGAAATACCTCAAAAACTACAAAAACCACGAAAAGGGTGGAATGCAGAAGATATCAGTGATAGTTATAACGATTTGTAAGGGATCAGCTCAAAGGTCAAACATTTAAAAAACCACAAAAAGTTTTTTTTTTTTTCTTTTCTTTTCTATCTCAGATCTCAGAAATGACAGTTTGGTAAACTTTTATGACCTTGAAGGTCATTCTAAGGTCAAGGTCACAGGTCAGGTCATAGGTTAGTATCTATGCATTCTATACAGAAAAGGTATTTCTAACATCCTTTGGATGTCCATTAATTATGTTCTTTATTCTGACCATCCACAAAGTTTTCTGATGCTTTCAGTTAATTTTGGACTAATTACCCAAATTTATTTCCAATTACTGTAACATATACTTATATATATACTGTAACATATACTTATATATATATATATACACACAAGCAGTATATATATTTACTGGGTGTGCCACTCTGGAGGCCTCTCAGGAACCTTTGTTCATCTTTCCAGGTGAAGACTTTTGGGCCACTTGGCGCTGGCTCTGAAGACAAGCTCTCCATGTTCATCGACCTGGTGGATGGGGTCTTTTTGCATAAGATCATGACACACATGTAAGTAATCACTCACTACTGACTCGCGCTGCAGTGTCACTGGGGAGAGAGGTTTGACAGTTCAGTTTAAGCAGTAGCAGTGTCGCTGGGTTTAGGGCCTAATGGTATGTGGCTCTTGCTCTTTTCTCAAGTGTGTATAACGGTTTGAGGCTGATGACTACATTGTTCACTCGTTATTATCATGATGTTGAAGGTGTGACTTTGATTTCTTACATGTGAGGTATTCATAACCAGCTGCCTAATTTATCCTTTGTTTATATTCATTCATTTGCAGCTTGATATATATATATAAAACAAGCTGTAGTGGATGAATATAAACATAAATTTCATTCTGAACTGTTCGTAACCTATATTTTTATCCAGGGCTGTTTCATACCGGCCTCATGTTAATGGTGCTCCAATATAAACATTATAATATGGGTTTGGGGTTCTGTTTGATTATCAGCTCAGACGTGTGGAATGCTATCACTCACTATGGGGGAAATGGGAGCACTATATGTGTTAAATCACTAATGAGTATATATATTTGGATAGACCTATGTCGTCCGTTGGGGTGCTTTGACATCTTATCATAATATATGAATTAAATAAATAAGAAAACAATAATTATATAATTATTACGGACCACCTGAAGTCAATAGAGGGAAAGTCAGGCACAGATTGATGGGCTGGAATGTGATGACTGCTATTGTGGGTTTAAGAAGGGACCTCTTCTGCACTGTGGCTTTAATCTGTCTGTGACTCGCGGGCATGTGGGTGACCTCAGCTGTCATTTTCGTCTCTGATTCACTTTCCCCGTAATGGCTTAATTAAAGTAAGATTTGAGGTATGGTAGATTTGGCTACTGCTCTCTGCCACAGTTAGCCCAGTCCTGTTAGCTTTCTCTCTATTGTTAGCCTGTCTATTGAAAGGGATAAATTCCAGGGCTGTACTGACAGGACTAATGGCTAACCCCCTAATGTTCTTCAGATCAGTTGTAGACAGCACTTTGAGCTGTGTTGTCTGTGTCGCAGTAGGCAAATTATTCTCTCCAATGAGTACTGATTGAAAGTCTGAAAGTTCCTCTTTCTATTCCCCACCATGATACTCTGTATGCAAATGGGTGAGGGAGCCTCAGTCCTGGATTGGTGTAGCAGTACAGGGAACACACTTTGACTGCAGTGGTTGCTCTGTTCTGGTTGGGTGGAATTGTGCATTGACCTTGTGGTCGGCAGTGTAGGCCTATATTATAATGGACTTTGTACTGGTCTTCTCTGAATCGTTACACAAGGACGAATCAGAGTTCTGTATAGCCATGTGTAGAGACTACAGGATATACAATTATATATTATAGAATGACAACTGATAGGGGACGTTGAGTGGAGTTTTGATAACCACACCCTCAGTCTGCCCCACTGTCTTGGACGTGGACTCTCTCTCTCGCTCGCTTTCGTCTGCCTCTTTGTTCCTCCCCGTTGTCCTATCAGTACACCCCCCCACCCCCGCCTCAACTCTGTCCCATAACCCACTTTCTCCTTACCGCTCTCACACAAACCCTTGTCTCCTCCTCGGTTTTAATGAGTGACTGCTCCACAGAAACAAAGGGAATATATTTAGGCAGAAAGTAAACACCCCCGTCAGTACAATGTGTGTGGGATAATTTTATGTTGCTCCCTCATGCGTGAGTCCTCCCTGCCATCAGACTGCATTACTTAATATATTTATATATGCGTTTTGTAGGACTTATTTTTTTTAGGTAACTTTAAAATCCATTTTTCAAAAGGGTTTATTGATCGGCACCACATTTCTGAAATTTGAGTTCGACCGACAGCAGCTCTGACACTTTTTTCCTGGGGAGGGAGGTAGAGTAGTACATAATTCCGGCATTTTTATTTCGAGTTTTGCATATGACTGAAAAGCTCGAGGACATTGTCGCTCATGGCACAGAGCGCAAGCCGGATGTGGGACTGCCCTTTTTAGCACCAACAGGTGCGTGAGATCTCCGTTTTCAGTTTGCTCAGAGGCGGAGCTCTGTCTGTACACAGGCCGCACAGATGAGTGGAGCCGTGGAATTTTTCAGGGCCCGAGTTCCAACCGTGTCTTAATTCATTACCAGCTAAATCCCCTGTGGATGGAGGTCCACAGTGGGTGCAGTCTGCCATCAGAGAGAGGGAGAGAAAGGAGAGGGGGGGGTCCATATAGAAGGAACGAAGAAAAAGGAAAAGACGACGCTCCCCGAATAAAACTGAACGGGGAAAGAAAAGTGTCCTGCGCTAACTAAGGCCCTTTCACAGCCAAAGAAATCGCTTTGGCAAACTGGCAGGATTTGCATGTGGTCACCACAAAACAAATGTAAATCAAGGGAACAAGAAGCTTCTGTCCGAGACCCTGAAAATCCATGCTGCTGTCATTGCCTCTTCATACCTGTGGACGTCAGTGTGGGGGGACCTGTGAGATACACAGGTTGATATTTAATCTACCCTAAAAGTTTTCTGTAACACTCTGTACTATTACCATCCTGTTAACTGTGTGAGGAATAAAAAATTCAATGTCTGTCCCTATTATGAATTGAATGTTAAGTTGTTGTTAATTGACTAAATTCTTTCATTATAAATATTCTTACTTTTTTAAAGAGAATGATTTTCTTAGTGAACAGCACCTCACATTAATGCCTGCCAGGTTCACATGGTTGGAAGTTTTACAGTGTGGTTTCTGTTAAGTCAATTATTTTTCTTTTGATCTGCTGTTCTCCAGTGACCCCAGTCCTGCAAACCAGCGAGTGCACAAACACGTCAACAATGACGTCAACCTTCGCATACAGAACCTCAACGTTATAATCAGACACATCAAGAACTACTACCAGGTGAGAATGCCCAACCACACTTCCTGGTTGGAGGAACTTCACTTACCGTCTGACAAATAACTTTGTGAATAAAGAATCAAAACGTTTTTCCGTTAGCCTTTGGTATTTCCTATTGACGTGCTTTGGCGTTTCCTGAGTTTTCCTGCACAATCGCAGTGTTAGGTGGTGTTGGCTCATGTAGTCGCGGTGTTGGCCCATGTAGTGTTGGAATGTTGATGAATGGAGCTTCACAGTGTTGGGGTGGTGAAGGGTAGTTCACAGTATTGAAGTGACGATGTGAGGTGCTTCACAGTGTTGGGTGGTGCTGGCCCATGCAGTTTGAGTGTTGGAGTGATGATGGGCGGTGCTTCACAGTGTTGCAGTGGTGATGGGCGGTGCTT
>JAOVYW010029476.1:0-29784 GCA_025775045.1 Hiodon tergisus
ACACACACACACACACACACACACACACACACACACACACACACACACACACACACACACACATATATACACACACAAAAGTGCTTGGAAATCTTGCGATTCAAAAAGGTGAAGCAGACATACAGCCTAGGATTCAAACCCTAAATGCATATAGCGACTTCTTCAAACTTGACAAACAACGCCTTGCATGAACATTTAACAGGAACAGGGATAAGTTTCACAGATGTTAATGGATTTCAGAAATCTGGGGGATTACACCGATTACAAAATGTAACACCTCACACTGTTGGGATCTCACAGCAGCCAGAATTGCTTAAAGTGTGTGCCTATGTTCACAAATACACAGGCCTGTAAGGGTGGCTTCGAAGCGTCGCCACTCGAAGGCTAATCCAATGTAATCCTTTTAATTTTACTATATTACAAACGGCCTAAATATTATCTGGTACCTTGTTGTAGGTCATGGTTGACCAGCTGCAGTAGCCAGGCCGAACTAGAGCTGGACGACAAAAATCCATATACTGTGGTGCGGTTACTGTCGTTTTGGTTAGTTATGACCCTCCATATTACCATATGATTATTCAATAAAAATGTGACCAAGATATTCCTAACTCCAAACTTTACTGAGCATTTATCTAAACAATTATTAAATGAAAGAATAAAATGGAATAGAACACAATGTTCACTTTCTCTGGTTCTAAAGATGCTCGGCGGCATGTCAAAACTTGGTCAATGTCATGCAATGTTACGTTAGCTATATAGCCTACTAGATACTGCAAAAGTACATTAAAACTAAGTCTGGGTTAGCTAGCTAATGTAAGATAACTAGCAAATATAGCTTATCTATTGATTGCTTATGTTTTTTCCAAATGATCCACTACTGATTTTTCCATGTTGATTTATTTAAATTTATGTCTTATGTCGAATTATGTCTTTGTGGTCAAATTGCTGCAAAGAAACCACTACTAAACGACACCAATAGAACGAAAAGACTTGCTTGGGCCAAGAAACACGAGTAACGTACATTAGTACCGGTGGAAATTTGAGATTTTTCATTCCAACCTCGTGTCTTTGTGAGATGCAGAGTAGGTGAACGGATGTTCAGTAGGTGCTCCGTATGTGTGGTTCCCACGGTGAAGCATAGAGGAGGTGCGATGGTGTGGTGGTGTTTTGCTGGTGAAACTTTCTGTGATTTATTTAGAATTCAAGGCACACTTAACCAGCATGGCTAAAACAGAATTCTGCAGCGATACACCATCCCATCTGGTTTAAAGTTAGTGGGACTATCATTTGTTTTTCAATGGGACAATGACCCGAAACACACCTCCAGGCTGTGTAAGGGCTATTTGACCAAGTAGGAGATTGATGGAGTGCTGCATCAGACGACCAGGCCTCCCCAATCATTTTGACAAAAAAAACATTTTCTAAGAAAATATTCTTTAAATATTCTTTTTACATTACTTAAGGGAGACTGCAAATGGGAAACGTAATCAAATTGCAATGGAAGCTATCTTTGTTGGAGAATGCAGTTAAGAAATGTACAAACACAGACCTTTCCATTGTGTTTGGTACTTGATGATCAAGGGATGAGTAAAATATTTGTCTAAATAAAGCCATGAATTTAAGTGTTTGCACATGACAACGGCCATCTCTCTCAAACGACGCAATCATTATTTCTGCTAAGCAATCGGTTAAACAGAAGCATCTGACGTGCCAAATTTTGTCATTTGACCCTACTGTATACTGTCAATAAATACATAATTATGAGATCAAATGCAATATCAGCCAAAATAATGATGGGAAAATTTCGACTGGCCTGGCTCTAAAGCAGTCTGGCATTGAGTAACTTAAAAGGCTTCATTTGCACCTGAAATTGATTCTCCACAACAATGTACCACACTGAACAGCATCAAAAATTGTTTTATATACAGAAAATTCTCAATCGGTTTAATTAGGTTCATTTTAGTTCTATTTGGTTTAATATTCTTGTTGCTGGATATCTGTAAAACCCTGCAACTGCGTGGTCGTTTGTAGCGAGTGAGGATCGTTTGTTGTTAACTGGTCGATTGACTTAGTTTTGAATTGTCAGTTAATTATGTTAATTGTTTAAACTTGGATCTTA
This sequence comes from Hiodon tergisus, assembly GCA_025775045.1. Taxonomy (NCBI): domain Eukaryota; kingdom Metazoa; phylum Chordata; class Actinopteri; order Hiodontiformes; family Hiodontidae; genus Hiodon; species Hiodon tergisus. The sequence goes on from JAOVYW010029476.1 coordinate 2,120, forward strand.
TTGCGTTAGGACCGTTTATCAGCATTGTGGCGGCAAGACTTGCCGCAGAAAAACAAGGAGTCTATCTGCAGGAATCCATAGAGGAAGGAAGGCGACCAGGCCATACTGACCTGTCCCCACACCACCCCATAACCTCCCTGTGCATCCACTCTTTACTTGTTCTCAAACCCTCCTGTCTCTAAGCAGAGGAATTTGCTGTCCACTTTCAACAGAAAGTAGATGACATCCACTCCACCTTTACTTTTCTGACCACATGCTCTCCACTTGCCCACAACCATGTTTTTCTCCAAATTCTCCCTGCTGTCGAACCAAGAGGTCCTACAACCACCACCTGCCCACTCAACCTACTCCTGTCTCCACTGCTCCAGGCAATTGCACCCAACATCATCCCACACCTCACAGCCTCAGTAACTCCCCATCTACTGGTTACTTACCCACTCCATTCAAGCAGGCCAGAGTCACACCTCTACTCAAAAAATATTATTTGACCCTACTCTACTGAATAAGTACTGCCTCCCTGCTTCCTTTCCCATCCAAAGCCCTTGAATGCGCTGCTGCTAACCAACTCTGCCACTTCCTCTGTCAGAATGATCTACTGGACCTTCATCAACCCGACTTTGAAGCAAAACACTCAGACGACCCACCTCTTTGTTAGCAAAGCGCCACAATCTGCGAGTGTGGAGGGCAACTCATAGGTCCTACTCTTCCTTGACCTCTCCACTGCCTTTGACACGATCGATCACCAGACATTCATAGGGAATCTCAGGTACTGCTCTTTCTTGGTTTGCTTCCTACCTTTCTGGTTACTCTTTCCAGGTTACCTGGAGAGACGATGCCTCTGTCCCGCACTCTTACCACTGCAGTCCCCCAGGGCTCAGTACTCGGTCCTCTGCTCTTCTCTTTATACATTAAATTTCTAGGCAAAGTTCTCTCTGCTAATGGGTTTTCTCATCACGGTTATGCTGGTGATTCAACTTTTTCTCTCGTTTCCACCTTCACAGACCTCGGAGATACTTCCTCACGCCTACCCTACCCTTAGGATGCTTCAACTTGGATGTTGATACTCTCCTCTCTTTAAGAGGAAACTGAAAACTTGCTACTGCTATATTTATGCTTTTGATTATTTTGCTCACTTATATTGTATGTCATCTCCTTTGTAGCACTTGCCTTTGTACCTTTTTTATTCTCATTTATCATTTAGAGGCTTGATTCCAAAACAAAAACAAAACGCGCTTCCTAAAGCCCTGATCATGGCCAAATGTGATTATAGCAGGCACCAAAATGAACACCCTGTGGCAGGTAAACTTCACGTTAATGCGGCCACTGTGGCAGGTACATTTTTGGCAGTTACAAACCAGTGTAGTCTAACATTAGCGTTTTAAGTAAATAAACCAATTGCAACAAACCCCAGAAAAGGTTTGGCTGCATATTAAATTATTCTCCACGTCAAACAAGAATTAATAAAGAGATCAGAACACTCGATTCTTCAAAACAAGACAGACAACTGAAATACATTTTCCAGAGTTCATTAGTACAAATTGCAATCCTCCCAATTGTTCCACATTTTAGAATTTCGCTCAATATGATTACTGACTCTTTTTTAGAGTATAAACCATTGATTATGGGTTCCTAACATGTGGCATTTGATTAATTTAAAGCACAATCTTCCAACTCAAAAGTTTAAGTGATCAATTTAAGTATTTCATTCCATTAGGAGAAAAGGTGTAAACATGTTTAGGCACACAGGTCAGGGATTACCCGACTGGTAATTAAACACATATCCTTTCACTGCCGAACATGAGGCACAGCCTCCTACAAAATAACTTATCTTGTTGATCTAGACCAAATAACCTAAATAACTAAAAGGAAGGAATTTTAGTCTTGTATTCAACTTCCAAGAGTTACGTTACTGTCCGTAGCGAAGGCTTAACGAGCTCCGAAACACTAATATATGTGACTTTGCATTGGATTTGGGATATATTTTTTACAATGGGATTTATGTATATAAAATATACAGCTTGAAGTAATGTGAACAAAATATACTATTTGTTATAGGTCTAGAGCAATTTTACATGCAATTTATCACAAAATGATGAAAGAATTGCATTTTCCTGAAGGAATAAAAAACCAATTACTCTTGTGTTAGGAACATGAGCTTCGTATATTAATCAAGAAATCACTGATTGCACAATGCTGGTGTGGTGTCATGTTTTTGTGTCCCTTAAAAAAAAATTCACAATATTAAACCTTATAATGTTACGTAAGCGCCGGCTGCCAGCTAAATAGCTGACTAATCACTAATAGGGAGCAGACTAATCTATTAAACATCATTATGGCCAGTGTTCTTTCATAAAAATTACCCCTCAGAAAGAGCCACCCACAAAATAATTTGACCCTAATTTTGACCCAAACCCTAACCACAATTCTGAGCTACCCTAAGGTAGTATTTTCCAGGCCATTTTAAATTTAATATAAAATTTTCTAGCTACCTTCACAAGTACTTTTCATAGACCTCATTTTACTGTATGGTTTACGCTTGCTAACACTATCTTCATTTGTAGCCCACTTTACATTTGCTGTAATCGCAGCGCCTAACTTCCCTTTGTACCAATTCGAAGGTTGGTTAAATTAGTATTATTGCAAAAATATTTTTAATAATTTAAACATGAAACGCAACGTGTTTGGTTTTTCACAATTGATTCTTAAGATTCTTAAGATGCAAAAAATCCTGTAAAACACATAACTGAGTATGTCACTCTTTAAAAATCTTAAAAAATCTAAATATTTTAGGAAAGCAGTATCTCATTCAGATAGACTGAGCTACGATGGTTTTTAAACTTTTATATAACATTATAACATCTAAAGAAAATCCGTACTATTAAAGCGATAAGTATTTCAATATTTCAGAAACCACTGCTCAAATACATGAATGATTGCCTCAAATTTGCCAAAAGGCACCTGGATGATCGTCATGAGTTCTGAGATAACGTTCTATGGACAAATGTCCAACATGGGCAGTGTTATGTCTGGCGAAAACCAAACACTGCATTCCACAGAAAGAACCTTGTACCAACATTCAAATGGTGGTGGTCGCTTCATGGTTTGCAGCATCAGGGCTTGGACCTAAGGTTGTGTTGATACGGTCATACACTTGTGATAATACTTCAACATTGTGATATTTGATAATACCGTCATTTTTAAGGCTCCAATACCACATTATTATTTGAGAACATAAGACACGGCAATAATGTCTGATCGTTTTTAAAGTATTGTGTAAAATTTTTTGCTAAACAAAATTATTTTATTTTTTAAACAAATGTTTAACCGTCTATTAGGCATTTACACGATGAGCGACTTGTGCGGTGAAAGGTAGGGTGCAAAACGCTACTCAAATCATAACAAGGGGAGAGGGTCCTGGAAAAGATGATGAGATAGGAAATTTGTAGTTCTTCATGTTTTATAAGTTTAAAATAATAATAATAAACAATGGAAATAAGCACACTAGCATCTTTGTGGAGTGATACCAACGTTTTGTTCAACAGACCATCACACCCCGATTTATTTAATTTAATTTTTAACCAATTTGAAATACCAAGAATGACTGAAGAAGTACTGCCATTATATATCTCAATCCAGGATTATCATTTATTTGCAGTCATTAACGGTTCAAAATAATAAACAAACGTGAACATTTTAATAGCCAGGGTGAAACAATTTCCCATAAGTGTGTGTGTAAATATAAGTATTTATGTGCAAGTCTCATGCTATGCATGCATGTTTCAATTGCACAGGTAAGAATATTCCAAGTGTATGCGAGAATTAAGTGTTTTCTACTATGCATGTGAGAGCATTTCACTAGTGAGAATGAACGTGTGTGTGTGTGGATTTCAAGTACTCAGTTACATATGAATGCACGAGAGGTAAAGTTTGAAAAATGGCCTATACCGGTATACTTAACATTAACATTCTGAAATAATGTCCCATTTCTTCTCAGAACTCAGGTTTAAAGACCAAATGTCTGCAAAGTGCTATCAATCCCAGAGTAAACACAGCCAGGCTTCAGAATTTAACAGAGGACCAGAAATTTACCCCTGGCACTGGTGTGAGCCTAACATAAGTAGTTAAACTTTTGGTTCCACAACAACAATACAACAGTATGGTTCTATTTGATGTGGCGTAAACACACTGCATGTATTGACTGATTCTCCAAGAATGAGTCCCTACCCAGAAACGGCCAGTTCTAAGCAAAAGCTGTTTCTTGAGTCAAGGTCACTGTGTTCCAACACAATTCAAAACGTATCTATCAAAACTGAATTGTCTGAATTGTAAGCTTGGCAGTGATTTTCATTACATTGTTTAGTTATGTAAATGTAACATTTTTTCTACACTTTTTCATCCTAACTTCAACAGCCAAAAAGCTTGTCAGCAGGTGGAATAAATGTTTGGGCTGGGTTGCATTTAAAAACCATTGCTGGTATCTGGATTAAACAGTTGGTTAAACGGATGAGCTAGCCAGCCATCACTTCATTGATTCACATTTACCTAGCAAGCTTGTTTTTGAATGAAGCATGCAGAGCTATTTTTGAAGACAGGGACAAGGACAAGGACAAGGACAGTGAAGAAAAAAATTGACAGACAGAATACAGCTGAAACTCACATTATTCCTGATAAAACCACAAGGTTGAAATTTTCAGCACTAGCTTCCTATTCAGCCAGCATAGCCATACATTTCAGGAACAATTAAAAAAAAAAAACAAGTGTTTAAATGACATTTGGCAACTTATTCACTGTAAAGAGATCCATTCAATCATTGAGATTCAGGTGTTTTATGTACTAAGGCAGCCAGGAAAAATGCCACATCTTCTTGGAGTTTAATTTACTATAAACGTTGCATTTTCATACCTTTTGTCCACATGACATTTTTTTCCATCACTCTTACTTTATTTATCTGAAAAATACTACATAAACTAACACTCATTGTCAAAAAAACCCTTGATACAGCTAGTTTCCTCTGACAATTGATGCGTTACTTTTAGTGTTATACAATTAATTTAATCCAAATTAAATATATCTCTCCTTTAAGTATTGTTTGCTATAGCTCTTCTAACATTAGCTACAGATTACATAGCTAGTGAGAAAACAGTCTGCGTTAGATATATTTAAAAAAAAAATTTGTAGAGAAACAGAAAGTAAATAATCTTCTGTCTAACAATGTGTAAAAATGTAATGCAACTATTGGATACTTAAATCAGTTTTACAGGTTGTTATACTCAGTATATATATATACACACACAACTCAGTGGACAGTTTATTAGCTACACCCACCTAGTACCAATTCGGACACCAATTTTCTTCTAGAACAGTCTGAATTTTTCGGGGCGTGGATTCTACAAGTTGCTATTCTACAGTGTGCAATGCTGACGTGATGGCATCATGAAGTTGCTGCGGATTGGACTGCGGTACATGCTGCCAACAGCCTGTTCCAGCTCAACCCAAAGATGTGCTATTGGTTTGAGGTCTGGGGACAGTGCAGGTCACTTAAGTAAACTGAACTTGCATGTTCCTGGAATCATACCAAGAAAATACGTGCTTGGTGACATGGCACATTATCTCGCTAGAAGTTTGTGACAAAGGGTAACTACAGCCATGATGCACCTGGTCAGGAACACTGTGGCATTTGTAACACAGGACAATTGTGCTCAATTGGTATCAAAAGACGTAATGTGTGCTAAGAGAACCCCACACCAATATACCACCGCCATCAGCCTGTACCATAGACACCAGGCAGGATATGTCCAAAATCGTCACACCAGGTGACTTTTCCATTGCTTCTTGTTTTTAGCTGATATAAACCCTGTATGTTCATCTGCTGCAATGGTCCATTAACGACAAGGATCAGCGAGTTGTGCATTCCGAGATGCTGTTCTGCACATCATGGTTTTACTGCACCATTTTTTGCCTGTTAGCTTTTTGCCTGTTAGCTTGCATGATGCTTAGTTTACATTAAACATGTTGAGATATTTTGAAGAAGAGACCTTTCTCTGATTTTTCTGGATGTGTGGCCTTTTAATCATTTCGGTAAAATGCTGTTGCATTAAGAGTTTTATAATTTTATTCATCAGATCTAAACCCCAGGGTGTGCAGCTCCCATTATCACTGCTCTGGTATAAAGTTTGTACAAAAATGTTTTGTTACGAACGACTTCCACAGCTAGGCTGAAAAAAAAAAATAAGGCAGAAAAATGGAGACTAGTTTGCAACCTAATGAACTGGATGTGAATATGAATATGAAGTCCACTAAAAAAAACATTAAATCTAAACGATCAAACCTATAGCAAACGAAAATATTTTAAATGAATTTTATGAAAATTTAAATTTAAATAAAAAAAAATCAGTGGATGAAACACTGGGGAACAGACATGCTAGAACAGAAAACGTCCTTCCCAAAACAGTTTCCACATAGCTGGAAGCATAGAATTTTCCAAAATGTCATGGTAAACTGAGGCATTAACATTTCCCTTCAGTGGAACTAAGGGGCCTAGGCCAACCCAAGAAAAACAACCCCATAGCATTATCCCTCCTCCACCAAACTTTACAGTTCTCACAATGCAGTCAGGCAGGAAACGTTCTCCTGGCATTAGCCAAACCCAGACTCGTCCATCAGACTACCAGATAGAGAAGCATGATTCGTCACTCCACAGAACCCGTTTACACTGCTACAGAGTCCAGTGGTGGCATGTTTTACACCATTCCATCTGACGCTTGGCATTGTACTTGGTGATGTAAGGCTTGCATACAGCTGCTCGATCATGGAAACCCATGCCATGAACCCCCCCCGCGCACAGTTTTTGCGCTGATGTTAATGCCAGAGGAGGTTTAGAACGCTGAAGTTATTGAGTCAGTGAGCGTTTTCCACACTACGCCTCAACACTGGACGACCCCGCTCTGTAACTTTATGTGAAACACCCAGACTTCAATGATTAAGAGGTGTAGCCCAATACTTTTGTCCATATAGTGTATTTTAGGTTTGAGTAATATAAATGTAACATTTAAATGGTCTCTTGTTTTTGAAAATGTCTTAATACAAACACAACTCTGTTCTATAAAAGCAATAAGGCTTGGGAAACACCTGTAGCCATGTCAATATGATAGACCATTGCTCCCCTAGACATCTAGTTTTTCTCTATGGCTAACTACTTAATTTCATTATGAAGCAGTCCAATTTTAGTACAGATATCTTAACCTAGTGTTTTATAGTGTCCGCCCACTTCCGCCACATAACCACACACCCGCCCATAAGTATTTATTATTATTATTTATTTTTTTAATCGAACACCGCTGATTAGTAGTTCTGGGGTTCAGGGGGAGTGACAGAATCAACAGCAGTTTGTGTTTCTGCACTTGGTCAAGGTTGCATTGTCCCCCTTTATTCATTGTGAGAGACCATCCATCGTACCACCTGAAAACCCATCCCACCAGAGCATAAGTCGCAAAAATAGGTTCCCCACAGTACGCATGCCTATGACCATTAAGTTGAGCATGGCCTAATTCAACCCACAGTGCTCAATAAAGAAATGGTTTGCCGGCGGCCAAACAATTTCCCTCGTCGACAGATCAGAATCTTATTAAGTGTTGCCAAGGTAATGTGAAGACATGGGGGATAAAAAAAAAAGTGACAAAGTACGTGCTACGTTATGGAACTTTGATAATTTTTTGACTAAATTTACAACTATTTAATGACTTCCCGAACAAAAGATAATATTTCCCAAAAGACGGAACGGTTTTAGGAGAAAGGAGATAACTTGAGGGCATAATTCGAGAGGTCTGACAGTATTCATTTTAGCACCCAAGAATACCTTGAGAATCTAGAGCTATTTGACGTGATAAGACCATTTCCACAATTGCTACAAAAATGGTTAGCGTCTAAAGAAAAACCATACAACAGCGCGAGAACTCGAAACACACTGTGGTAAATGAACTAAAGACAGGTGGTCATTTGCACACAAAGAGCTCCAATCTCCCAGTCTCCTCTCGACTGCCCTCTGCCCTCTGCCCTCCCCCTTTCTGCCTCCTGTATTGTTCCCCCAAAGGCAGCACTCCGGCAGGCAGCTCTTCCAAAATGTGAATCTGGGCTGTAGGCCTCCCCACCTGGCCTAGGACAAAGGGTGTTGAGGGACCCTTGGACAGAACGGGAAGTGTGAGCTAGAAGCTTGGCTGTGGTTATGGCGGTTGCATATCTTCATACAGAACCTAACCTCTACCTATATATGCAGGCTTTAAACACACCCCTTAACAGAGAAGAATTAATTACTTTGGTCTCCTGGCAACCGTGGCTTCTCCTGCTGACTCCCCATACATCACTCCCTGCAAGATTGCTGCCTGGTGCAACCCAGGTATCATGTGAAACAGACGGGGGTAGAGAGAGAAAGAGGTCACGTGTATGTAAAAGGTAGCACAGAATCAGGCAGCTGCTTGCCTTCAGCTGCAATGTTCCTTGCTCCCTGCTTCTACAGAACATTGCTCAAGGAGTCATTTCCATAGGTCACAGCATTCATTGTCCCCCATCCCCTTCCTTCATACTGGCCTTTTATTCTGACCAGATGTAGGTCTGGGGGTGGGAAGTAAATTGGCAGATGTCACTGATCATGAATACCCTCCCATGTCCAGATATAGATCTTTTTAAGATATATAGAGTTTTTAGCAAATTAATGTTTAGGAAATTTTAACTAGCTGATCTCTATTATAAGTAATAAAGTGCTTACTATATGTGTTTTTCCAAACTATAAATTGGAGGGGAGGAAGCCCTTCTGCTTGCTACTGAAAAAAATGGTGAACCTATCAAAATGAACAATTCAGAGATCTAAATCTCACTAATCTTACTTAAAAACCAAAAGCAGCTTCCCATGTGGCTGTAGGCAAATGCATTCACAAAAGCGCAGACAAAACCCTATGAGCTGGAACTCGCGGGTTTAAATCTAGCTCATGTAATTTGCCGATTGTGCCCAGGAGAGCACAGCAGCAGCACGAAATTGGCAGAGTGCCACCTGGGATGATGCAGGTTAAATCAGTAGGGCTTTTCTCAGCTCATCACTTACGAGCATCTCCTGTCTGCTTCCCGGGCACCTGCAGGCTTGCAACACAGACAAACGGGACACACTGAACCTCTCATGCAATCAAAAGAAACTAGGTTTCTAGCAGACTAGTCATACTTCCTCACTTCCTCATTTATAGCAACAAACAAAGACACATTTAAATCAACCAGTGACAACCATCTTTGTCCTTAAGGTGCTGAAGACCAAGCTGTTGCTCCATAGATCTCACTCAGGAATGCAAAATGAACCGCCACAACAGCCAAATCAGCAGACGGCACCAGTCCAAAACAAGGAGACCTGTGGCAATTCCCGATGGGGAATTCCCAGCCACCCCGCCGAAACACGTTCCACTGCTTTTCCCATTCCCCTGCGGAAACAACTCCAATGTCAGACACATTTGGGGGGGGGGGGGGACATGCTGCCTTGAGAGGGAGACTAATTTAGTCCCACTAACAGGAATTGAAAATAGTGTAGAGGAAGCGAAAGCAACAAAAGGACATGTAGCATGTAGCAATGGCTACTTATCGAGATACATAAGTGAGATGAGACTGAATTTGTGACAGGTAAGGTGAAATTGGGCTACTAAACAAGGTAGAGGGTGGTTTGAATATCGGACTCGCAGATTTTGGTCATGAACATCAACTGAACCAAAGTGCCCCGTTTCCCCCTCCTTGACAAGCTTTAAGAGCTGTCTACAATTCTGTTTTATTGCAGGCGACGTTATTATGCTATACACATTTGACTGCAACCACGGTACCATCGGGTAGAATAAAAACTACCAATGGAGTCACAAAAAACTAAATAAATAAATAAATAGAAACCCCATTGGACCACAGCAAGACCTCACCAAAACGCTAACCTAGAGACTGACAGCAGAGCAAAGGAATTTTCCCATGCACCAAAATTCTTGCCTGACAAGCATTCAACTGACAAAGGAGTGGAAAAGGAAAGGGGAACTGTGGGTAAAGTAGCGGCTGTGAGACCACTTAAGTCATGGCATTTCCAAAATGCCAGCTCAAGCTCAGACTCGTAGACACTCAGTCACATAACAGCTGTTGTAACCCGGCTACTTCTAGTAATTGGTACAATGAACTTTGAGGTAATGCTGAAGTTATTTGTCAAAGAACATTCAGGTTGAAAGGGGTTCTGCCTGTTTCAGCACAGTAAAAATCATTGGTGAGCGTTAAACAGTGAGCAGAATCTTACATCCCATTTATTTTTATCTCTGCCTGTGATCACACCATCTCGGAGGAGACGTGATATAACCAATGCTGCTGATTGGGAGCCTGCATCTGTAAACATTCCTCTGAAGTATTCACATGCAACCAACCAACCAACTATTATGTACAAATCACATCTATCCCCAATAACACATTGGATATGAAGAATGTGCGCAAACAGTATTTGCAGGCTAAAAAGTGGTTAAAGTATCACATTGCACAACATCACTTAGTTTGAAGACGGAAAAAAAACACCTGAATTGTATTGTGATGTCAGGCAACGTTTCATCAGCCTTAACAACATGAAATGGGAAAACTGGACCAAAATGGTGACGTTTAGAGTAATTTTCTGAAAAATTGTCATCTTAGAACAGTCTTTTGCCCTGTATAGCTTTGACCAGCTAGTTTATTCAATGTACTTGGTTCTCATTTACTTTTTAAATGGTGATTGACTCAATCTGCAGAAAGAAGTAGATTTTTATACATCAGCAGCAAAGATATCCAGAGCAAGTCATGGTTTATTTTTGTTTTTTTAAACAGACATGCTGATCACCATTCCTCACCAGGCCCTAATGTCAAAGAACCAAGTTCTAGCAGTGTTCTACGTGAATTCACAAATGTTTAACCACCTGACTAGAACAAATAAATGAAATCAGCAAAAAAAATTGTCGAAAACTAGGCTATGGATATTTTAAAGATTAAAAAACTGATAAAATTAAGATTATTAGATAACAGGGCTAAACGCCCCACTGAAATGCAACAATTCTAAACACCATTGAATCTGGCACACATGCAACTTTTCCAATTAGTTTTGGTTCCTTAGGCCAGAACAATAGTCACTTTTGGATCAGACAAATGCTTTGAATTCTTCTTCTTCATTGTCTGCTTATCAAACTATTTGAATAGTGCTTGCAGAGCCATCTTAAACCAGCTTTCGGAACTGGCAGATAGGAATGTATTAATGCTTCTGAATATGCTTAAATTACCTCAAATATAATTTCACATGCCTTAAAAGCTTTTACATCAATGTCCTCACAAATAACTTTATTGTAGTAACATCAACAGCACATAGTCTTGATTACGTGTTTTCTTTTATTATCATTTTGAAGTAAAACAGTAACTTGCACGTTTCCACTAAGGTTTTGCAAGGGGTATTAAGACCTGATACAAATTAACGGCAGTGCATCATATCAATATTTCCATTCTGACCTTTAAAATACAGTAAAGACCCTCTAATGGGTCTGAGGTCGGAGGACACTGAATTAGAATGAAAAAAACTTCGAGAACATAAATAGTTACTATATTAAATAGTGTGTGCATTTAGGAATTCTGTCTAATGTGTATGTTTTATTAATCAAATACCGACAGAAATGCCCTGAATAACAGCTGAAACACCACACCACGTGAAAATATTACGGCGGACAGAGGCAGTTCTGGCTCAACCTACAAAAATATTAACCGTAGGCATCCCCGATTGGTGCTGAAAATCACGCACACATCCTGCATCTTCAATTTAAACTCCGTGTTGTCCCTTCGTGAAAATACTGTCTGACAAAAAAAGCCCTTCTTCCGAGCAAGATTTCCTTTCTCCAGTCAACATATTCATTTACTTTTGAATTTTAAAATGGCACAACGCAGCTAACCATCGTTTCAAACAATTCGTTCATCTCGGTATTTTTTATACAATACTGGCACATCTAAATTAAAACAAAACAGAATGTATACAATTATTAAGACTGATCAGAAAGTGTATAGTCACTGCATACAATAACTCGATTCACCGTCGTTATTATTCTATCCATAAACTTTATCAATAATGTTTGTGATAAACAAGTTCAGATCTGACTAAACAACAACAACACGGGATGCGCATCAGCCACGTCCGAATGAATAGGTTAGGGTAACAAACCCCAGCCCAGCAATAAGTGATGCTTGCCTGCCACAGAAGTCAGTCATCATGGTTCGCAATTATTAAACGAAAATAAAAACTTGACTTCCAAACCATGCGAACAGTAAAGGATATGTATAGTGCTACATTCGCGAGATAAGGCTGGTGACAACACGCAACACATTTTCCCAAAACGAACTCGCGACAGGCATGCTGAAATTCGGCTACTAAAAGTGAACAGTAGTTCAATTGCATGCCATCACCGACTACTCAAATTTTTTTTTTTTTTGTAGCAAATGTTAATACTGCGCTAAATACTACCTATCAAAAATAAGTCTACTAGCAAGGCAACTAGTTTCCAAAAGAAAACCCGTACCGTTGGTATAGGTACACAATAAGATTAAACTTAGTGTCTCTTTTCCTCAACTATTAAGTTAACAAAATTCCATCAAAGGGGACAAATGTGCAGGCCATGGCTACTTAGAGAGTTTTCGGCTTCGTAATACAGAGCCTAAAAGACACTTAGGACCAATAACCACCAGAACATCGCCGTAAGGAGATTCCAACTTAATTCAGACATTACTGAAACACGGGTTCAGTAACGGGTTGAAAACGAATTACTCATTATTGGTCCCATCTCAATCATGAGCTTTGAATTGAAGCCGTTGGATGAAAGTGACTTCCAAGTCTTTCGCCGCTTTTTTCAATTCCAGGAATATTACCGTCAACAATAAACATTCCTGACAGCGCGGATTTCTCTGACCCGCGCCATCTTTGGGAAGACTGGAATCTTTAGAGCAGACGCTTCTTTGAAAGATATACCAACAACGGAATTTCTGAAATCAAATTTCCATCTCAAAACCGCGCCGTTCACTTACCTTCAATTTCCTGAATTCCTGTCCCAAAGAGCAGGACTGATAATAGTAGACAACTGGGACCCGCATCCATTGTGGTTCAGACTTGCTCCAGACTAGCTGTGTCTCACAACTTCTCTAGTATTTGCTTTAGAAAAAAAAACCGCCTGATTGGCTAACACCACCTCCCCCCGCCCAGACTGAAGAGTTGCGCTTCAGCAATAGCCACCATAAATAATGGTTCGACTTCATCATTTCATAATTTTTTATACCGGTTAAACTGTAGCCGAAAAAATATATTACGATTGATTTTGGCTACAACTGCGAGGTAGCTGGAACATGTAAGGTTAAAATGACTATAATACTTAGCCTTGGACTAAATCAAAGTTTGGCAACCAGATTAACGCACTTTACATGATTGTATTTAATAGTTTTTCCTTTTATGAGTCGAAGAAACAATTATGTTTACGCGAAAGAAATCGTATACATTAAGTACAATTTTATTAAATGGGATTAGCAGGTTGTCAAAGTTTTGATTTGGTCCCAGCCCTGGTGTTTTCTCTGTATTGAAATGCAAATATTTTGCTTGTTATGCAAAAATAGAACTAACCATGTAAGCTTTGTTGCGCGAAAGTCAGATTTAGGCTAAAATTTGGTAGGTTACTTTTAGTATTTAGTATTTAGCAAATGGTCTTCAACAGTACATTATGCTAAACGACGAACCTAACGTAAGAACAGAAAGCAAATCACGATTAAACTTTCAGATATCTTGCAGATATATGCTGTAGTATTTGTTAGCACACTCTGAACATACCTTCTAGTTATCTTATTGGAACGATTGCTAATATCTTTCTGGACTACAATTGCACTTAAACAATTGTATAGTTACCTCTGTAAAAAATAATTCCATATCGGATGTGTAGCCGCAGTTAATTTATTCTGAATATCTGATTAATGTGTGCGTTTTAGGGGAATGCCCCATGGTTTACTTGGTTTATATGTTACTAAAGACAATAATTAAACGATTTATATTGAAGACAATGGAGGCGAGTTCTCTGTCTCGGACTTCGGGTTCCACAGATTCACAAACAAAAAAAATGCATGTGACCCGGTCCCTCCGCAAGGCTGCAGACAAGCGAAGAGATTGATGACCTTCTATTGTCTATATTCCATGCGACGGCAGTCCGCCTGGACACTCAATCATGCACTGCAGTCCGCAGTGAGAATGTTTCTTCAAATGGGACTCGATGCGAGATGTGCTGCTCTTAGCAGCATTCTCTCTTCATCCGTTCGACAAACCTCAGAACTTAGAACCAGCCTGCAGACCAAAAGCAACTGAGGATTTCTTTGTTCATATCTTGATGGGTATGGACATTAAGATCACTGGCATACACTTTAAGATTCATGTCTTTTCTCAAACGCATTTTGGGAATATTTCTGATCCTATTATAATAAACAATCTCTAATCAATACTGAATTGTGTAATAATTAGTGGCAGACCAAACAGGGTTTTCTGTAAAAGTATACCGTTTAAAGTAATGCATTTTAAATTCAACTAGAAGCTATGTATGTATCTCCTACTCTGGAAAAAAACATTTAGCCACCCCTGTATGTGCAACATGGTCTCAATTTTGAAGCCGGGTAGTGAAAACTAAGGCCAATAAAAAACTAAAATGTCAATCAGTGCAAAATAAAGGACAGTGCCTGGTCCAAACCAACATAACCGCCAGTGGAAAACGGATTATACAGATACAACAAGTTTTATGTTCTATTATAAATGACTATATGACTGACCAGAGTTATTTGTGTGAGGTAGAAATGTAAAAATATCCTTAAGGACGGAATAGAAAGGAAGAATAACATCTTAACAAGAGAAAGGAAACAGACATACCTTTCAAATTAACAAAATAATCAAAATCTTACAATAAAAATCATAATTTTAAATCTTACAAAAAAGCTACAATATTTCATATTTCCATTTCCTTTTTTCATTTTGCAGAGTATTGAAAAACTGAATTCAGCTGACCTTGCCACAACTGAAAGTCAGATGCATACAGCCAGATAATATCATTTCTTGTATCGTATCCTGCAACTTTATAGAGATTGACCAGGTTTAAAAGTTTCATATAAAAACAATGTTTGTGGTGGCAACTTTGTTTTTTGATGGAGTGGGTGGAACCAGGCTACGCCAGGAGCTCCATCAGAATCTATTTATCTGGAAATATGGCTGCTGGAAGTGTTTAATTATTTGGGTTAATGTCCAACACGTTGTGAATTGTCAGACTTTGGAACAGTTGAGGAGTGTTATTCAGACTAAAACCTATATTATTGGTGCCACAGGACAAGTGTTTCTATGAG
The DNA here is from genome assembly GCA_025775045.1 of Hiodon tergisus. NCBI lineage: Eukaryota > Metazoa > Chordata > Actinopteri > Hiodontiformes > Hiodontidae > Hiodon > Hiodon tergisus. The sequence goes on from JAOVYW010029476.1 coordinate 17,531, forward strand.
TTTTAAGCAGTTTGTACATGAGAATCCAGACACAGTTGTCAGAGAAGATCCCATCTGTTTTCAAGGATGCAGGTTGCTATGGCCCCCATTGCACACAGTTTTTCTGCCGTGGACTATATCATATGCACCCCGATTTTAGCCATGTTAGTAGTTTCCGCAGCCTTTGCCCCTGATGCACCTGCAAACAGTTCACTCTGTTCAAAGTCATTGAGATCTTCTCTTGTGCAGCCATGCTGGGTCATAAACTCGCCCTTAGACACAGCTCTGATTTATGTACAATATATTCACACATTATGATTTTGTATTCATATTTTATGGAATTTGTCCTCGTTTTTTGTCAACTACCCACATTAATCTCATGTACATAGTTTTATTGTGTAGTCAGTACCTCACCATTATTGTCACACATCTCTGAGTAAGGGTTCTCTTTAATCTGTTATGGTTATTACTCCTGTCCTTGAAAGCTGAAATTGAATGGTTTTCTGTCTGCAAGGTGAAGGGATTTTCTACTGCTGCTGGTAAAGAGAATAGCCAGGTAAAAAACAGAGGGGTAGTGTAGAGTATGATGGATAGTGTTAGGAAGAAAAAGAGTGATATAGGTGCAGGGGGTAAATGCCCTAAGAGGGGATTGTGTGTGTGTGTGTGTGGCTGATGGGGGGGTTTACGTGGGTAGCAAAGAAAGTAACAGCCAGTGTCAGAGCACAGCCAGGTGTGCTGAGTAAGACCAGGCGCAAGAGCAGCTGGTAGGTCTGAATCAGTCCAAAGTGTTATACAAAGCCCTCTCCCCCTGATGATAAAGGGAGCCCAGATGGTTTTGCCATGGACTCTCGAGCTACCTGACTGGACAGCTGGTGATCCTCATTAACACATGAAGGGAATGTCACCATTGTCTCCACAATCTGTGATTGTGCACTGTGCTCTCTCCAAAGTCTCTCCGCGGTTAGCCTTGGTATCAGAAAAATTTCTTTTTTTCCAAGGGTGTGAGAATTTTGTTTGTGAAAAGGCTATAAATAGGTGTGTTTTTCAGGGGATACTACTGAAGAGTTTTGTCAAGAGTTCAAATATCTCAAACAAAAGGGTTTATGTGCGTGCTCGCACAGCCACAAAGATTAATTCAGATTGATGTTGTGATTTTAAAAATTTGTAGTGGCGAGCAGTTCTTCTGCATGCACTGACATTTTAATTGAATCCCTCTTCGTAACTACTCATAATCCCTCTTTGTAAACCCACTCATAAGGTCATGGTGGCAACACAATCCTTTGAGGATAATTTGTTGCAGGGCGCTCACAAGACCTCTGCGCATTGTCTTTGCCAGAACAAAGATGCGGCAGTGAAATAGCACAAGAACAAACGTTGTATCTTAAAGACCGGGTCATTGTTATGCTATGAAGCAATGAAGGGACAATAAGGCCTTAATTTTTTGCTTATTTATGCACCACAAACGAAAAGTACAGGTTACTTTAGGTTTGTACTAGTTCACAGGCCAACCCACCAACATTTTACTTGGTTCTGTGGACATAATCGCCTCAACGTTATGCAATCACGTACCAACATTTTCAGTCTTTACAGGCTCTGTTTACAGTGGACCTTGTCTACATGTAGCATGCTCAGAAAAGGCTGATGGCGGCCGGTTCTGAGCTTCTACAAAGCAGCTGAACCCACAATGCTCTGTGAGTCCAGTAAAAGGGAGCCCTGGAGTGCAGCTCTCTATCATGATCATTAATTACCAAGCACATGTGAATCTGAACATGTAAAGGAGGAGCAGATCTTAACAGGAGCCTGCAAGGTTTATTCAGAGACCCGGCATGACACAATCAGTCATTGGCTGCCCTGGGGGCATCATTTGGGAGACATTCTCCATTACCGGTCAAATAGGCTCATGGAGACTGGCAGTGCTGGTTACGTCCGTTTTGAGGCCTGCTTGTGGTCACAGAGGTCATCGCATGGGAAGCATATTGAACCTGGATGAGTTTTACAGCAGGAGTCATCTGAAATTTGGTTTCCTTACACTATTCAGTTGCCAGTAGGGAAATGAAATGCAAACAAGAAAATTGTATTTTTTCTAGTTTATTATTCTTAATAAAATATCCATTTCGAAATACTGACATTAGTGCTGAAACAAAATGAGGCAAAGTGCAGAAACTGACTAATGCTCGACAAATTGGCAATTTGAATACATTTCGCTTTTTAAAAGACTAAATAAAAACAGTGGAACAAAAAGAAGCTGCAAGCAGCAATGATGGAGGTCAAATAGCAAAATTAAAAGGGAGACGTATTGTGCAGTAAGCATGTATGCATAGATACAAGTTTCTCATCAAAATTCTAATTGGTTATTAATGCATTAATTTGGAAAGAGGAGTTTCCAAAGAACACATTAGAGTTAAAAAAAAAATGTATATGGCAGAAAATCCAAAACAGTGGACAGTACCTTTTCACTTTTAAAGTGGCTTGTCCAAAGAACAAATTAATGCAAGTTAAATTCATGTCCATTTGTAAAATAGTTAAGGACGAGGAGTGTTTAAATACCAGGCGTAGCATTGCAATAATGCTAAAACTTCTTGGTTTTTCACATATTACCATAAAATTGGGTGATATTGGGCGAAACTGGGTTTGTTTTGATAACTTTTAAAGATGACCATCCTGAAAGTTGCAGGATGATGTGATAGGATAAGTGAACTTAGATTTTGTTTATCAATTTTACAAAAGTGTTTTACAAAAGAATTTAAATGACGGAAAAATGATCATGGCGGTTCTTGAAGTATGGCGATCCATATGAGGAAAGGAACCTAGGTGTCAAGTATTTTGACTCTTTATTAAAACTTAAAGAAGAGTTTTATGCTTTGAAATTTTTCATTTTCAATTATTTGCTATAGCACCACCATTTGGCACCATATTGATATAGCAGGCACTTATCATAATCCTCTAAGCAAACCTGAAAAGTTTGATGAGTTTTGATGAAATATCAGGGGGGAAAATAAAAAAATAAAAACCAGAACTAATTCAACAAATCCTACCCACTGTAGTGCCAAGGCCCCCTAAAATCCTGCTTGATGTTGCTAAAAAAGCTCCATGGCAAATTAATACTGAAACATTGGAAATACTTCACAATTCCCAGATGACCCAAAAACAAACACACACATTACAATACATTCAGGGATTAAGAACTTCATAATTGCCATCATGCAATAACAACACCTAGAATTGGCACAAATTGGATGAAATAATTGATATATATTTAGCTCCTTTCCAATTTAAAATTTAACAATTTTGTTTCACAATCAAAAGTTATTGCACTATTTTATATATGAATTCTGTATACATTTTAGGTGACACTTTAGTGGATTAACTGTAATTGGCTTTTCTTACCCTGGCTATAGTATCCTTTAAACTAATCTGTTTTGTGTTATATGTTGACTTTCCAGTTTAGTCTATTTAAGTCCCATATTTCTTATTTACAAGGAGACATAAGTGAAAGTTCTTAGACTGTTAGAGAAACAGCAACCTCTTCACATAAATTCAGTCATGTGCCCTCTCTACTGCTGACAAAGTTTTACAAAATTGTAGCTTTTTAAATAATAATAATAATAATAATTATTATTATTATTATAATAATCATTATTGTTATTATGTTTAAGAGCACTTAATGGAACTTTCAGTTTAGCCTCATTCACTGCAAGTAACACAACATATTTTAGCAACTATTCTGATTCCATTCCAGAGGCACACTTTTGATTGTCATAACAATAAATGGGGGGCGGGGGGGTTTCAACATACCCAGTGACCTAAGTGTGTCCCCATTAACTGGTTCCCATAGGGCTGCGTGCGAGGTGGGGCAGCTAAACAGCATCCAGGCTGACTGGCACAACCAAGAGGAGGAGGATGACCAGGACCAGGAGAAATGATAGGGGCTCTGTGGTGAGACGTCCCGCAGAGTCAAGGGTGGAGACAGTCAATTCAGAGGCCAGTAAACCGGAAAGGGGTGCATATGACACCAGGGTAGGGCTGCCGCCATTGATCAACGAGTCGATCTTCTCCGCCTCTCTGCTGCAAGCTTCAATCTGGACCAGTAAGGGAAATGGACACACACACACACATTAGCAACCGATGTTAGGGCACAAAGAACCAGTGACAAACAATCTGACTGTCTGGTCTGCCTCGGAGATCAGGGTCATACAGTCTGACCAAAACAAACTCTCACAGAGACGGCGCATTCACTGAGGAAAACGCTTGTTTACAGTCAGTACATGGCAAACCTCTGTCTTATTATTTTGAAAAATAGGTTCTAAATTCCCTGAAATGGTTTATTGTACCATAAACAATATGTATGAAAAGTAATCGCTAACGGCTGTTTAATAGATTTATGGTTAAATCATCTTATAAATAAAAAAATGTGATTGGTCAGTTCTAGGTTAGCTCACCAACTAACTGTTTTCGATATATATGTGATTGGTAGCTAGCCAACTGTAGTTAAAAATATGGACAGTTTTGTCAATGTCTGAACGTGTACAGTAATAGTAATAAACTGCTTGTTATGAAAACTTATATTGACTTGAGACTAATTTCAGGAAATTGGCTGAAATGTTAATTGATTCGTCAGTAGCAACTATAAGTTCTAATGATACATTGTAATCATACTGATATGATTGTATGCATCAAGGGCCACTCTGGAATGATCACACCAGTATAATCGTACACATCAAAAGGTTAACAAATAACCCGATAACCCCAGTCTGCTCATACTGGTAAGCTCCATGTTCACCTATTACAAGATATAGAACAGCAGGGTAAGAAGCTTAAGTGAAAACAGTGAGGTAACTGCATTGACCTACGCTGGGAACAGCTATACATTGTGCTATACTTGAAGTGGACTAGAAAGAACAGTATGGTGAATTGGAGCAAACCGGTATGATGTATCTATGGTGTAAACTGTATGGCCACCATGTAGGATGATCATTGATAAGTCTGAAATAATTGATAATATCCCAAGGCATTAAGAATATCCTCTCCCAAGATTTGAATCAGCAACCTATTGGTTACCTATGCTTGTTAGTGAGTGTTGGGGTGCTGTACCTGCAGGGAGGTGGGCTGCTGGTCCACGGGCACCACTAGTACAACCATTTCCGAGTCAATGCTAAGGTAGCCGAAAATGTCGCACTGGGGTGTGGAGATGTGAAGCCTCAAGATCTGCAGGATGTCGTGCACCGTCACCGGCTGGTTGTGGTTTAGCTGCAAAAGGAGGGGCCCGGTCCGCCATCAACAACGTGGTGCTGTGAAACCCTACCAAATCCGCTAGGGGCCTTCAGCCTAAATACACTTGTCTGGATTACACACATATATTATAGAAACGTCAAGTGTACAATCAAGAATCACCCTGGACCATGAACAAAGACCACATCGTTTCAGTGGCTCAATCCTCAATAACATCAGGAGGATCTGTCCTTTCCTTACAGAACAATCGGCACAGGTTGACTACTGCAATTCACATGATTAGACCTCTAATTCAACTAAATCAAAACGTTGCTGCCTGGGTGGTGTACGTCACTCTGGATAAGAGCGTCTTATAAATTACTAAAATGTAAATTATAATAAAAAATGTTGTATATAATCCCATAACTATTTGATAGAATTTTGCAAACTCCCAGTAAGGCCATTTTTTGGGTGTAAACTCATAGTCATTACATTTCTCTAGTTTTGGCTCCACACGCCACTGAATGTAGGAGCCACATTACCCTCTTGTGGTCACTGCCATTTGAAACAAAACAAAAATCTAACTTTCATAAGCAAATCAATTGTATTTTGTAACAAACATCGCCACAGAGTTTATGCCTGGCCTGACAACATACGATTGCAGCCGTGAAGACCCACATTCCAAAGTGTAAAGTGGCAGCTAGAAGAGTACTTTTGTATACGAAATACATAGACAGCTGGAGTAGGCTTACCTTGGCAAAGATGTTCATTTGCTTTTTATTCCAGAGGACCTGCAGCATCCCTGCACACAGCGGACAGCAGGCCCCTGCAAGTACACACAGCCCTAACTGCCTAAGACCCGGGCAGTATTACTGCTTAAACAAAAATCAACAGCAAAATGTGTCTGTCTCATTGTAACGGAGCTCATCTAGAAGTGTTCGGTATACAACAGGAACTGTGTGACTGAGCTTGTTCGACTTGGATTGTTCCAGCACGGCAACAAACTTTCATAATTCCGCAGTACTCCAACATAAATTTTTTGATGCCTGGCGACTGCATTGGGACATACAAATTTTACATACGAAATTATTTTAAATTGAAATGTGATTAACTGTGGCTTTGGGAACTGAATGGGAATTGCATGGTTTGCAAGCAACAGAGTTGAAATTAAATTCTTACATCAGGAAGAAGATTGAACTGACCTGTTACATTAAATCCAAAAGTACTGCCATCTGCCGCATTCCATCAGGATGCACTAAATCGGTTTAAATAACCTACTTAGATCCACATGCCCAGTGTGTGTGTCATTGAACAATGAAGGAATTTATTTTGCAATCATGATTAGCTTAGACCATTAGCCCATGACCACAAATATACACTTTTGCTCTATTGAAAACAACTGTAGCACAACCCTGGGTGTTGTGTGTGTTGTAATGTACAGGATTATTGAAAGCCACCAAAGAAAAAAGATTCCAACAGAGACAAAGGGGACAAGACACATTCTGAAAAATATCAGAATATGGTGCAAAAAAAGATTTTTAAATCCGGAAACTGATCAGGTTCTTAAACATTACGGGTCAAAAGCCAAAACACTCTGTATACTTTGAATCAATACAGCACCTGCAGTGCTCTCCCTTAATACTAGCTAAACAAACCAGTAGCCTTTTATGCTTTGGCTAATTAAACCATTGTCTATAGCTATGCCAACTACACATCTGAGGGTTATCAGCAGGCAGGTACTCTTGTCAGGCTGGCAGTTCTTAAAGGGGTAGGACACAGTCTCCCTGCCACTGTTGTGCCACACAATGTACAAACTCATTTAGGATACCTGAAACGCTGAAAACAGCTGGTGTCAATATTTGTGTTGAGGGCCTTGTGAAAGGGAGCGGGTCAAAGAGAGTGAGGTAGCAACGAGGTGCTAGCCACTCACCAGGTGGAGTGACAGGGCTGCATCCTTTGGAGGAGAGGGATGGGCAGAGGACAGTGGCGCACCCTGAGTCAAAGGCATAATCGGACACTGCCCCCACCGCTCGGCAGTGCCCCTGGTAGTCCACCGCTACCCGGTCCGAGTAGGCCTCGCAGACTGTGCTGTAGGTCTCACCATTGTGTCCACACACGGGCCTGGACCTTCTGCAAGCATCCTGCAGAGTACAGACAGACACACAAGTGTAAGCACAGAAGCACGCACACACACACCAGAATCTCAGGTCAGTGTGCGAGTGGACACTACTGCTCTGCAAAAATGCTGCCAGTGTCTTTTCCTCACATATTTATAAATTTAACAGATGAACCGGCTTTTTCTTACTACTTTTCCCAAATAGCTTGATGCTAACCTCTCAATTTGGTAACATGACACTTCTGTAAAAGCCGATTTTAATGAGCATGTGGCCCTAAGCCAATCAAAAAAAAGTAGAGTGAAGCACCATAGCACAGATATACCCCTAGAAGAAAGTGATTCTTCAAGTGATATGGGAGCCCTTAAACACACAGCACACATTAATGTTCCCAAAAAGAAACCAGGAAAAAAATCTGAAAAAAATCTAAAAAAGGACAGAGAGGTTGGCAAAGCTGAAATCCAGAAAACCTTGTGCAGACGTAGGTGGGGGGGTTCGGGTCAGTACTAATGAAATAATTCAGTTTAACAGGGAATACGACACCCCGGACCGCTGCCCCGGATCACTGAGAAATGCAAACGAATCCAGAAAAGCCAGGGAGAAACCGAGAAGGGAGGAGGCAGAGGGAGGTGTCACGGCAAAACTTTTTTGCAAACAGGAAATGTCGAAAGGGACAATATCTGGGGGTGGCAGGTGTCTCGGGCACAGCGCAAAGACAGGCAAGAGAGGAACAGTGAGTTCAGTATCCAAAGGAGGGGGCATAAGGGAGAAAAATGATAGAAGTAAAAAAAGCAAGAGAGGAGTAAAAAGGGTTGCGAGAGAAAGTATGGAAGAGTACACAGAGGCATGTAGATCAGCGAGATCATGGATAAACAACTAACGGCTCAGGGTACAATCCCTGCTTGCCTCAGACCTCGGTCACCATGAATTCTTCAACCGGACGCCCCCGTGGTTAAAAAATACATGATCTTTTATCTAAAAGTGTTTCAATTCAAACTGCAATTCAGCTGTCCTCAATATTCACACAACCTCTGGACACGATCTGGCAGCTACAACACCGTCTGACCTGGTGTTTGATAACAAAATTATAAAACTAAGCTTCTAACAGATATTTATTCCGATATGCAAATTTACCTGTCAGATGTCTCAGATTTTACATAGCACGTCGTCATAATGTAAGCCAGGCAGGGAAGTTGTACAGAAAGCTTGGGACTAACAAATATAAGTTTACTGTAGTGCCCTTAAGATGGTGTCCTCCCTTTAGCATATATAATCATTACTCACTCATGTGTGCTTCAGAATAAACTGCTGAAGTGTAAACCTGTAAGTTATGCACGTTCTCCCGGAAAAGGGCATCTGCTAAGCAAATAAAAGACAATAGTGAGTTCACTTGTGCTCTTTTCCTTCGATGGCTACACCATGCATCAGCAAGTCTATGACTGGTATGGCTTCTTGAGGCAATACTAGGGGATTGCTGCATGCTCACATGTAGACCATTCCCACAATACTCAAATACAGGTTGGATGCAAACCAAACTGATTCAACCGCCACAGTTTGCTTCAAACGTAAAACATAAGTTTACTGCAGGGTAGCATTCTGTGAACGGCAACACAGCACCGCAGGCCCCACCAGGACATTTCCTGTATAGTGCAGTCCCCCGACCCCCTCTGTCCCAAGAGCCTAGCGAGATCTTATAGTATCCAACTTAGAGTATCTGGCAAAAACTAGATGCCCAGCCAGGCTGTCCAGTTTGGAGAGCATTCAAACCGAAGCTTTTTGGAAGTGCCTGGAAGTTTCCTGTTCAGGACACGTCCTTACCTGGCAATGTCCCAAGTATGCCAGAGTCTTCCCTCTTTGGTACAGCAGACAGAGGTTAGGGTGCTCCATTTTGGACGTGTCACACACAGGTTCTAACTGGGTCTTGTCACAGCTGGACGGCCTGCTCACACACTCGTACTGTTTGCAGGGATAGTCACGCATGTCGGTGAGGCACACTCTTCGCTTTGGTATACATCTGGAACAGGTAGGATTGCATATGGGCTTGACAACTCCCATTCATCTTCCTTTATAATGCAATAACATGCATTAGAAGAATAATAACTATAATAACAAAAAAATGGTTACAGTGCAGACAGTCAAACTCCGGTCAAATCTGTACTTTGATGCATAATAAATTATGTATAAAAAAATCTAATTGGTCTTAAAATTACCAGTTAGCACAATAACTTTTTTTCCCCCCACTGATGGCTGGGTCTGTTGCTGGATGTGTCAGGGAAATGTGACTCTTCCCAACATGTTGACACAGTCCATTTTTGGGGTCATTTTTCATACAGTGTAAAAGAGACGTTCAATAACATATATTATTAATTTACTAATGCTTGTTGACCCACACAATCACACAGCTGTCCTGGTTAATGCCAATCTTCAGACTGTAAAAGCCAGCCTTCCTTAGACCTGTCCTAAGGACGTGGACAGCGGGAGGGTGTAAAGTGTTTGGCTGACAGAATGGGCTCAGGCCTGTGTGCCTTAGTACTGAGAGTTTATCCTTCTCTTACCTGTGCCCTGCTAGATTTCTCTCATGGCATCTTGCCAAGTACTCCAACTCCGGGATAAATGGAGGCTTTATAAAAACACCAATTAGGTGTTTTATATAAAATGATAAATATAAAACAAATTTATGACCCAGTTTATAAAACGACCAGGTCTAAAATTCCCAAAAAACATAGGCAAGGCCACTCTGTGTAACACACCATTTGGTTCAGAGGTACACCCAGACGCAGGGAAAAGGGATCTCAGCGGGATGCCATAAATGCACGTACCCCACAACATTTTACCACATTTTACCACCTCATCGTTGGTCCAGGCCTCTCACCTTTGATTCTTCTGGCAGGGGTCAGGGGAGCAGGGCTCAGCATCACGGCAGGAGCCAAACTCAAACTGATTGTCCTGGAGGCCCACGCAGCGCGCCACGCAGGCACTGGGGTAGGTGCGCCCGCTGCGGGCACACACAGGGACAAATTGGTCGGGACAGCCACATGGCAGCCCTGCAGAGACAAGCGGGAAAACACTACTCAAGGGTCTACTTCAACCACAGAAGAGACAGGTGTGTCACTGCTACTCAAATTCACACTATTTGACCTGCTAATGTAGTGGTCTTAAAACTTGTTGAGTTGAGCCCCCCTGTCAAGATGCAGTTTTTGGTTGCACCCCCAAGATAAAATATATAAATCAACAGAGAGTTTAACCTTAATGACATCACCTTCATTACCTATTTACTCTCAAATATATGTATATTATATCTGCTTTTGACATTCACTATTTTTTATTGTTTTTCAAGAAACGAGCATCACAAAAAAAAACACAGGATAAACATTAACACCACCCAACCTAGAACCATCACTCCCATACCACCATGACAATAATGTAAATGATAAATATAAATATAATTGTAATTATCGCTCTGTGTCAAATTGATGGTTACAGACAGGGTAAGAATAGATAAGCACCTAACTGCTGCTCACACATCCAAGAATAACATACCAGGGCAAACATTACTTTATATTGCTATCAAATCCAAAATAGGATAATCATCCTCCCACATACTAAGCATGCCTCACTTGGCAAACGACTACATACAGTTCAATAGACAGTACGTGACATCTCTCACAGGTCTCAACATTAGCATCTTAGAGACAGTTACATTGTCAACTTCCCCCTGGTTAGCCAATTCCCTATTGTAATCATATAGGGACCCCATATTCTCCAAAATACCTCCTATCTGTTATTCATTTTAAAAATTACTAGTTTGTAGTTGGCCATCTTGGTCATTTCGCCCCACCACTCTTTAAAAGGAATGATATATTTTGTTTTCCAGTGTCTGAGCACAATCCTACAACCGGTGGTAAGGGCCAATCTGCACTATAGGGATCTGTTGATCCGATGATCCCACTCCTCCTGTTATTATGCGTAAGATACAGAGCATAGGGCTCCTTGCAAAAACAGTACCAAGTACTTTGTTAAGGAAGTGAATGATATTTTCTCAGAAGTTCTCAGTCAGGTGGCATTCATACCAAGTGAATGAGTGTGTCTCTGTTCCTATCAGATTTCCAGCATACATCCGAATCGCGCAGTTCTAGTCTCGCCATCTTACAGGGAATCCAGTAACCCCTATGAATGATCTTATAAGTAATAAACTGAGTCTGCACTTCCCTTGATATCTAACACCAGGACCCAACAATTTTCTTCCACGTCTCATCTCCCCTTCCAGATCTTCAGGGTGTGAGATTTTCTCATAACACTATAGAATTTAGAAGTCCCACCTTTAGGTTGTCCTGAAATATGCCCTGTACCACTGTTTTTGGTATCAGGGAGAGTTTGTGTGGATGTCATACAATCAATTGAAGATATTTCAGAATTTGATACTTAGTCCTTATCTGGTCAAATGACATAAAGTTGTCATCCTCACACACATCTTCAATAAAAATAATTCTCGCCTCTGCCCATGTCTTCCAACAAAGAGGTTTTTTACCCACTTTTAACAGTTTGTTATGCCAAAGTGATGACTTTTTAATGAAGGAAGGCTTCGATCCTGTGATTTGGTGTGCTACTCTCCATTTCCTTACAAAAGCTAACAATGGGTTTCTAAATGGGATTTCTCCCCCGGTTTGTGATATAAAAGCCTGAATGGAAAAATGTTCTGTAAGTTCCAATTCAATTGGGACCCATCCTGGAGCTTCTGCAATATACACTATATGGACAAAAGTATTGGGACACACCTCTGAATCATTGAATTCAGGTGTTTCATTCATACGAACATTTGTGAATGAATGGGTTGTTCTAAAGAGCTCACTGAATTTGAGTGTGGTACTGTAATAGTATGCCACCGTTGCAACAAGTCAGTTCGTGAAATTTCTTCCCTCCTACATATTCCACAATCAACTGTAAGTGGTATTA
>JAOVYW010029506.1:0-11866 GCA_025775045.1 Hiodon tergisus
TCCCTCGTTTCCTGGTGAGCATCGGTTTCACTCCTCAGCTTGGTTTGGGCCCATTCCATTTTGAAGAGGTGCGAGTTTATCTCTTTCTTCATCTCCTCAAGGTCCTGGGCGAGTCGTGAGGCCTCACCCTCCATGGCCCTGTGCAGCTGCTGCAGTCGGCCCTTCTCCTGGGCTAACTGGTTCCCTCTTCCAGCCTGTCTCTCCACCTCACGGCCGGCCTCCCGCAGCTTTCTCTCCAGCTGCTCCTTGTCCCTCTGCAGATCCAACGCCTCCTTTTCAGTTTTCTCCAGCGCACTCGTCTGAAACTGTTCCAGGATCAGCTGCGATGACGCCTGTTCAGACAGTTGAACCTGCAGTTTCTGTAGCTCTGCCTTAAACATCATGTTATCAGTGTGTAGGGCCTGCAAGGCAGTCTCTCGGCTGGCCCCGCTGCTCCTCTCAGGGTTGAGGGAGTCCTCCAGGCTCTTTCTCTGGACCTCCTTGTCAGCGAGTAGCTTCTGTTTTTCAGCCTGCCACTTCTCCCGCTCCACGTTGACACTGTGCAGAAAGTTCTGGAGCTCCTCCCACCGTCTCTTGGCATCCTGCAGCTGAGCCTCCAGCTGTGAGTAGTTGGCCTCTAGGGTCTCCCTCTGCAGCTCCTTCTGCTGTAGCTTACCACTGCTCTCTGCGAGCTCCTTCATCAGGCCGGCGCACTCCGAGCGCAGCTGGTACAGCTCAGATGTCTGCTTGCTCTCCATCTGGTTGGTTGCCGTGCTGACGGCCTCCATCAGGATGCTGTTCTCCTGCTGCAAGCAGGCAATCTTGGTCTCCAGGGTCTCTCTCATCTGCTGGAACTTCATCTGCATGCTCTGCAGCTCCTGGTAGCTGCCCTGGGCCTTGGCCTGCATCACGCTCAGCTGCTCCTCCATGGCGCTGCGCTGCTCCCGGAGCATGGCCTCTGTGTGGCCCGTCTTCTGCTTCTCACCCTGCAGCTCCTGGCTGAGCTGCTTGACCTTCTCCTTGGCTCTGGAGGCCTCCTCTTGCAGGGTGAGGATCCTCGCTCTCTCCTGCACGGCATGGGGAATGTCCTCGCCAGGGCACTGTCAGTCCAGGTGTCCCCTCTGGCCGCAGGAAAAACTTCTCCCATCTTCTTGCCTGGGGGGTGAGTGGCGGTCTCGGTCGGCTGGTGATTGGGGTTGGTTGCCGCGCCTGGTCCGGGCCTGGTCATACCCATATTGTGCCAGGATAGCCCTCTTCAGCGTGGGGTAGTCTGCTGCCTCGGCATCCCCCAAGTCACAGCAGGCCCACTGGGCCCACCCGGTCAGGAAAGGTGCCAGCAGGTGTTCCCAGCGATCCGCTGGCCAGCCCTCTCGCTCTGCCGTGCACTCAAAACCCTCCAGGTAAGCCTCAACGTTGTCTTCTGCAGTCTGCTTGTTGAGCACTGTCGTCGGGGCGACCACGGTGGCAGCCCTGGGGAGACTGCTGTTCAGAGAAATCAGCAGTTCTTGGAAAGCAGCCATCCCCTGGGCTTGCTGGGCTTGGGCTTGGGCTAGGGCGTTAAGTGCAGCTTCCATTGTTTCTTCGGTACCGTCTCTCTCTGGGTGCATGCGTGGGTGGTGAAATCAGGTTGCCCGCATTCTCCACCAAATGTGACAACCACGGGGCGTACTGGCTGCGCCGCACGCAACAGAGAGAGAGGAATGCACACAGGAAATGATCCGGTCCGCTCGTAATTCGAGTCCGGTTCTTTATTTGGCACCCTCGTGCCTTAAATTGCAACACAAAAGTCTTCCCGGTTTGGGGTATAAATCCACGGAAAAATACTAAAGAAATTCCTCCCAGATCGGGGCATAAAATCATGACAATTAGTCGTAGGAAACGCAGGAGTCTCGTCCTCCTCATTCGGGGAGAGATTTCGGGGTTTCACTCGCCGCCAGTCACACGCTTGAACGTACCGCTCCTCACGAACCTGCACCCGAGCTTGAGGGGGGAGCGGCTTCTGCCCCGGGGTTGCCACAATACACACACACACACACACACACACACACACAGTTCTCTGTAACTGGGTGCTGGATTTCGAAAGCAGTGACTAGGGGCGGTAGCTCATGATTTCTTGGTGCTGGAGAGCAAGGAAATGTAGTTTGTTTGGGCTGTTTATGTGCGTGGTCTCTTCACCCCCCCCCCCTTTTGGTCTTAGAATGAGCCTGAACCAGCAGTCCTGAGAGCACAAATAGTCAATTAGTTTAACAGGCTGATCAAATCTGGACAGTTCGTTCAAGGTTAGGCAAGGCCAGGGGTCACAACCTTTCATTGCAGTTTCTTTCTTTCAGTGTGTAAACTATTTTTCAACTAGGCCTATTAGTGCCAGCGTGCCATAGATCATTTTTGCATTGCCATTACATCACAATTCCATCATTTTCCTGATAGATCAAATAAATAAAGATACAGTGGAGAACATCTTATTTAGTGATTTTGTGTGAACCCTGCCCCTGCTTTCCTTGACTGAGTTGCCAGTCTTTTGCTCACTTATATTTGGAGAGTTAGAGTTGCACGCAGTGATCCGTTGTCAGCTGGCGAGAGGGACTGAGGATTGACTTTTCACTGCCACTCTGCCATAGGTTGTCCCCAAGCTGTAAACATCTGGGCAGTTTATGACTAGGCTAATTTGTAAAAACACATAACGATTAACAGTCATTGTTGTGTTATTATGGCAACCTCCGTTTAAATCAATGCATAAAAAGCTGTGAGTAACAGCAACTGCAGTCCCTGTGAACCACTAGCAAGGAAATTAGCTAGGTGGGTTTGTCTTCTAATCGGAGTAAGGCTCCTCTGGTGAACCACTCTCTGTGTGAATTTCAGAGAAATGCTTAGAACTTTGCATGACCACCATATGCACAACCTTTCCCCTCTCAATTACCATGTCAGTGAGGCATGCTGGACTGTTGTTCACTGATGTGACAGAAATAAAAACAACATCCAACTCATGGGTTGTCTGACAGAATTGAGGGATGGTGTGGATGGATTGTTCTGGATTACACAGCAGCACATCACTGACATCACGCCGCCTTTCCATCAGAAGATTAAAATACAACAAAAATCCAGATTCTCTGCAGTTTTGAACCTTGTAAAGTTGTAAAGCACACAGGCCGAACTCTAGTCACCAAACAATGTGCGGTTGCAATACCACTCCTAGCCACAGTCCCCCAAAATTAGCTTTGGAAATGAACATTCATATTTAAAAAAAATATCCCAAATAATAAAGTCAATCCACAGTGCCTTTCGCAGCCATCAAAATTTCAATTTGGTCCCAGCCTGAGGCTAATAAAATAATTATTTAAAAATGAGACTGATCCAGTTTTTTAAATTTCAGTCAAAAACCTTTGACCAATTTGACCAACAGTAACATGGGATTGACAGTTAATACATAAATGGTGACATTGTTGTAGGTGCAGCATACATGGTTATTGCTGAACTCTCACCCCCCCCACCCCAAAAACAAACAAAAAAAAACAGACCAGTGCACATGGGACTGTGGAATGTTAAGTGAATAATTGGTTGACGAGCTAGAAGTTGTGACTGAAAACAAAAAATGAGGGCAAACTGTAACAATTATAGGTAGTCACTTACAGACCTCTATCAGCTAAATGGTAACACATTTGCCTCCATTATTTTAGTCTACCAGTCTCTATACTGCAATTCATATATATTAATAAGATATATCAATGACTTTTCCAATTTTAATGGTTAAGAACCATTTAACTTTAAGTCTAAATAAACCCTGGTGAAAGGGCTTTTCATGCTTCTTACAGGACCTAACATCCTGTCCCATTCCATTTCAGAATTATTGAGATCTAGGCATTGAAGGGGCAAAGCCCTAAACTAAAGAACTTCAACTTCCTCTATCATTTATAAATAAGCAAAATAATTCCTGCAGTAGGTTTGAGATCATTATCTTGCTGAAAGATGATTTGAAAGATGAAAATCAATTTTCAGCTATTTCACAAGACCGCTTTTATCCATTAAATTGAAATTAAAAGGAACCTTCATGCTTTACTGTTGACTTTTTTAGTTGTTCAATCTCGTACGTACCATCTGCGATTAATTCCTGATTAGGATAACTTTGCTGCCCATTTTATCTTTCACAACTGGTAATTAGTCATTCTTAATGTCATTATGCATATTTTAGCTCTGAACACAGATTCTCTTTCTGCAGCACAAAATCTAAGTCTTCTTTCCATCCCTTAAATACATAATGTCCATGTATTGCTCATCCTTGTTATGCAGGTCATTCCCAAAGAGTTTTCCCATAACGGATGGAGTTTTTTGCTCTCCCTTGTACTCAATACTCTTGTTTATGCAAATTTATATCTATCTTATATTAAAATTATAATTTTAATAGTTAACTAGTTAATCTTAATTAATTATTATTTTGAGGGTTTATTTATTTATTACCAGCATTTTATTATATTTAAAATGGTCAACGGTCCATAAAGGCTGTAGCAAAACATATAAAAGTAATACCAATCACCATGTCAATAATCTAAATAAAACACTTGGGTTTGCTTTTGTAATAAGGACTCTTGTTAGTTTTATATTTAAACAACAGAAACAATTCGAAACGTAACAGCCGGGAACCACGCCCTCAAGCCCTGGAAAATCCCATATTGGGGATGATGAACAGCTTTGATAGGACCTCGTTGCGCACCTGGTTCCACTAATGGAAACAGAGTTGGTTGAAGAAAAAGGGTTGGAGGGTGGAGGAAAAAGTCTGGTGTGTGGCTGTATTAACATGTGAAATAGTTTTGAAATGTTTATCATTTAGAAACAGCAGTTTGAAGAGCTGCTTATTTTAGTTTTCCCCTAACGTGGTTTATTTCTTTTCTGGGTGACATATTTGTGGAGTTTTCTGTTTTGGGTTATATGATTACTTGGAATGCTAAATAAGGCATAAATGACGACCTCGTCTCCCTGTCTCTACCCACCCCAGACTGGGCCCGCCCAGGCGTGCTACAAAGTGATTAGGAAGTTGTGCGATATTGTTTCATAACAACATGACTGGAACACAAACGCACCAAATAGGAATGTAGGGCCAGAACTATCTGATAGTTAATAATAAAGGGTTTATTATGTTAATAAATCGACACGCTTATTAGTTTCGTCCATCAATATAAAAATAATAATAATTCTATTTAAAAAAACTATTTTTACAACTTAGGCCTAAGGATCACTTAATTTATGTTGATTGAAAAAAAATGTAACCATGACTAATTTGACCTCAAATTTGACCTCAAAGCCAGAATTAAACGGATGAAGCAATGTTTTTTCATTTCCCCCCATGGTAATTCATTTTTATGTTGTATTTTGTTTTTTTCCAGTCATATTATATGGAAGATTAAAAAATGTCTTGCTACTTGCTACTACAAGCTATGTGATATGCAGAATTGTTGTCCTTTCCCTGGTGGATCTAAATAAACAAACACAGTCACTCAAATGTATTATTTCCAACTTGCATTTATTTTTTGCATTTTGATTTTTCATAAGCAATAAATAAATGATAGCCCATATTATATTCTTTAATGAAGAAAAGTAAACCAGGGTTTTCATTGTTTTGGAGAGCTAGTTTCATTGTTGTGTGACTATATTATTTTAACTATGTTGTAGGTTTGTTGTGGTAGAGATAGATAAGTTTTAAGATGATCATTTGGTTAAAAGCACTAATTTTTTGTTTTTTTGTCTTTGCAGGGGAGCCATCACAGTCTGGTAAGACAAACGTTTACTCGGATTTTTGCATAGGTTTTTTTCAATCTTGTCTCATACATTCTGTGACCTGTGCTGTACAGAGTGGATACAAGGGTCTAATTATCAGGTAGTGCTAATGTGGTACACAGGGATACTTCAAATCAAAACCATTTAAAATCTTGTCCACTTCTGTTACTGTGCTGCTTTGACTTCACTGTATGGCCAAATGTCTGTTTCACATACTTTCATTGCAAGTCCTGTGCTGTTTTATCTAGCTTCGATATATTTAGTTTAGTTTATTTCCAAACCTTTTGTGTAACTTGTTAAAAATAGTTTCATCTTAATTTATTATGCTTAAATATTGCCTATTAAAAATTAAGAATGTAGGAGAGAAATTACTCTTAAGTCAACTCCTGAAGTGTTTTTTTATTTTTTCTGCTAAAATGAGGGATGTTCGAGAGTACAGCATCAAATGGGTGCCGAGTACTTCTAAAATGAATGTTGAGCTCAACAGAAAGCAAGAATACTAATGTGGCATTTGGCTGATTGAAGTCTACCGCAGGCACAACCAGCAGAAACCAAAATACCACCAATGCTTTTACTTTAAGGATCTAATTAAAATAATTTGTCCCTCCAGGATTTTAGTTTGCATGTTAATCTGCTTAACTTGAAGAGATAATATATTCCTCTGAGTATCAGGGAAATAAGGGAACATATTTTGTGTATCATTGCTCAGGCAGTGAATATTGACTTCCTATTCGCCTTCTAAATTGGGTATTTGGTGAGGGTACTTATAGCGTGCAGGTTTTTTTTATACTGTGGTAGGTATATTTAAAAATAATAAAATACTCACTATACTGTTAGTATTAAGCAAATGTATTTATATACCATTCATAAAACATTGATAAACAGAGCATATAATGTGTTTCCATTTTCTGTTATACTTTGTGTATTATACATACTAACAAAAGTGCGCAAGAGATGTACCAATGAGAGAGTGTTAGCTGAGAGCAAACAGAAACCAGCTACTGCTCAATGTGTTAAGGTACACCTTGATTGCTGTGTTGTGTCTTTCCATTAGTCTCTCCAAGAGGTGAATGAGAAAATGTCCCTACTCTCAAAAGTACTGTGTTGAAATTCAGGATGTACATCGGGTATAGACTGTGGGGGTGACTGTGAGTTCTTCGTATGAAGACAAATTTCTTGTCTAGCCCAGCAAGCTCTTTGAAACCCATAATGTGGAAGCTTTGAAGGCTGCCTTTTACTTAACCTTTCACAGAAGGCAAAGCACAGTACCAGAAAAGTATCTTACAGGACTTAACAGGTATGGATGAAAACTCAAGCTTTTTCTTTGCTTGTCAAAACAAAGACTAGGGAAGAGCTTTTACACTGGATAACAAGAACGTGAGATGATTCCAAAGGTATATAGCATCAAATGTGTGATAGTCAGCAAGGCATACAATCTCATTACAGAGGACACAGTGACTGTGTTGCAAAACAAGTCAGTAAATGCTACATTTATATAGCGTCTTCCTCTGACATAGCATAGGTCATTGATTTCATTCCAGAGCAAGTACAAAGAGAAAAAATTTTCTCAAGTGTGTAATTAAATTATACTTGCTGCCCAGGTGTAGGAGAATCAGTGCTGAGCAGCCAAAATGTGCTTAGAACTGTGAAGGAATAACACAGAGTAGATTGAGTAGAACCAACCCATGTCCTGATCAAAGGATTTAGGAATCGATACAAAAATGTCCACAGGAGAAGGACCAAATCGGGCAGTGAGGTCTCAGTTGCGCAAAGCAACACAGTATAGCATTCACCTTTTTGTTCAACATTTAATAACTTTTTTATTTCTTAATCAAATTATATATTTGATTCAAATAGACACTCTGACAGTTATTTCCACAGTGATTGAATACATCCTCTTAATATTCCATAACAACACAGACATCCCATCTGACAAGTTAAAAACAGATTGAAGCGATCCACATGCAAAAATGGAAAAGCGTGACTACTGATCTCTCACAATATGGCCAATCCGTGTAATGCAAACCTGGGGTAATTAAGTCGGACAATTCAACCTGCTTTGAGTACCCAAGGAACTTTCCTGTTTATTCATAATTTTCAGACATGAAGGTTTAAAACCTTCAATTATTTTGTGTGCTGGGACTTTTGTGTGCTCATAGCGGGACAAACATTACTTTGTCCTTGCCAGGCCGCAGTAGGGCTATGCTGTGAAGTCTCTGCCATTGCCTCAGACAAAATCAAGCCTGTAAAAGGAAAGCAGTGGGTGACAAATACAGTGCAGCAGCGTCACAGCCTTCTAACATACCTTTTTGTCTGACAGAGAGCGGGGGGGAGCAGGTTGGCGGTTGAAGATGTAAGAGAGTATTTCTCAAAAAGAAACGACCAGAAAGCTATAAAATCGTCAATGGCTTAAAAGAAATAACCTCATGTTGCCCACTCATCTATGTCAGACATCCACAGACATCATTATTAGGACTTTGGTATCCTTATTAGAACTACAATTAGAAAGTTGTTGGTTATACAGAAATTTCACAGTGGCTTTTAATTGTGTTTCAGACCAGGCAATAGTGATATTTCATTACTTCATTTGATGTTTTTAAAGCAATTACAAATATGACTGGAATCTTTCATAAATATATTCAGAGCCCATCAAGGACAACGGATGATACAAATAAAAATAAATATACACACACACACACACACACACACACTATATACGGACGAAAGTATTGGGACCCCTACACATTACACCTACAAGAAGTTTTATGACATCTTATTCAAAATCCATAGGCATTAATATCGAGTTGGTCCCCCCTTTGCAGTTATAACAGCTTCTACTCTTCTGGGAAGGCTTTCTACAAGATTTTGGAGTGTGTCTGTTGGAATTTCTGCCCATTCTTCCAGAAGAGCATTTATGAGGTCAGACATTAATGTTAGATGAGAAGGCCTGGCTCACAATCTCCGTTCTAGTTCATCCCAAAGGTGTTCGATAGGGTTGAGGTCAGGGCTTTGTGCGGGCCAGTCAAGTTCTTCCACACCAAACTCATCCAACCATGCCTTTATGGACCTTGCCTTTTGCACTGGGGCAAAGTCACGCTGGAACGGAAAAGGGCCTTCCCCAAATGGTTTCCACAAAGTTTGAAGCATAGAATTTTCCAAAAATGTCTTGGTAAGCCGAGTCATTATCATTTCCTTTCAGTGGAACTAAGGGTCCTTAGCCAACCCCAGAAAAACAACCCCATAGCATTATACCTCAGGGAGGAAAATGTTCTCCTGGCATTCGCCAAACCCAGACTCGTCCATCAGACTGCAAGATAGAGAAGCATGATTTGTCACTCCACGTTTCCATTGCTCCAAGGCATGTCCAAAGAAACAATGTGGTATCTCAGTTCTAGTGAATTTATGACCCTAGAACCATATACTCCAGATCCCATCAGCACACTCCCGCCCGTCCTAAACTATAATGGTCTTTAATTATTTGGAATAACTGCTGACTGGACATTACAATGTTGCTTTTTTTTAGGTTTGTCAAAACCCTTTGATATAATAGTTTAGTAATTACATTGCTAACCTTTTTAAAGCACTATATGACCTAGGGAATTCTATAAGTTTTAATATATTAGTCATCCTAAGTAACCAAAGTAGTCACAAGAGGCACTCATTATAAGGATTTAAGGTTGTATCAACATTTAATGCGCTAAACACACAAATGAAACATATATCATAGAGTTTATCAAACAATGCAGCTCTATATAACCTAGACGATGAATAGGTCTCCAGCATTATGACTGAAAAGCACTGCTTTGAATCACATCATTTAGCAACATTGGACACAGATGTGTTTACCAGTAGAAGTGGGTGGGATGAGAGTGACTTCTTGACAAATGCTGTCCACGGCAGGATTCCCCTCTCCCTGGTAAATACTGCATTGCTGTACAACCAAAGTGATTGCTCTGCAGTTGTGGTGGCTAGCTCTGTGATCAGAAATCTGCAGCATGGCCTGAATTCCCATCTGTTTTCAATGCACTCTGGCTTCATTTTCATTCTACTCATGCCACCCTTACTATTGTCGATCGATTTAAAACCCAGTAAAAGCAATGACAGTAATTAATCAGGCTGTCAGCTGTGTTGTTTCGGGCTGTGTGCTTATTTCACATGGTTTTTAGGGGATCATATGAATCATAGAACTGAGAACAAGTGAGAGATAAAAGTATGGGAGGGTGTTATTCAGGCTGTTAATGATCATTTTAGGTTCTCTTTTTTTATTGTTAACAAAGCGTTGTGTATGCTGAAATATTAAATGGCATTGGGGCAAGGTGTCACTAAATGATAAAGTTGATCAGTCTATCACATTCTAGAAGCAATATTGGTCTTAAGCCTTGTCATGCTTTAGCACTCCTGATAGCTGAGCACTTTAATTAGAATTAGCTTTATCGCAGGGCCATATTTGTTCTTTAGCAACGCAGTAGATTTATCAGCTGTATATTTCTGTATGCATGTTCTATATGTTTTTGGATATAACTGCTGTCAAATAAAAACTGTCTTGTCCAATAGTTAATTGACTTACAGAAAAATGTATCCAGTCCTTTGTAGTTCCTTTTCCCTTTCCAGAACTATTATTTATTTTTAATATTTGGAATATGGTACTGTGAGAAGAATACAACAAATGTAAATGTTAAATCAAAATATCAAATCATGTGACCCTGATGTGTTAAAGCTCTTGGTCCTGACCCAAAATATGCTCGTGTTAAATTCTAAAAGCATGAAAATGGTTTATATTTATTTAAAAAAAAGAAAATAAAAACAAGAAAAAACAAATACGTCAGTGACTTATACACAGATTATTTATGGAATATAAGCAGTTAAAACCCCAATTTTTTGAACAATTCGATCCCAGTATATCACATACAGTACAAAGTTTTCTACCGTTCTTTAATAAACAGAGTGCCATCTGATCTACAAAAACTATTAAATCTATTAAGAGCTGTCAGAGCACTCTCTTTTGACCTGCATTCTGACAAGGGTTTCCAAAAAAACTTGCAAACTGATAAAATTCCATAAATTGGTTCAGCAAAGCAAAAGCTTTTATTGGCCAAATATTTTAAACTGATCTCTTCTTTCTCTATCCAAGTACTTTTTACATAGGGCAGAATATTTCATACCATGGTTTTGCTTGATGATAATTATATAATTATATTATTATAATCAATCATAACAATACTACTACAAGGCCTAATGAAAGAAACCTTGTAAGAAATATCCAAGCAATGCAAGAATGTGTCAGTTTGCACGATCACTGTGGTTAGGGGTGTGCGTAACACTTCTGTTCCGAATAACAATTTTACATACAATATGATAATGTACTTGTTAATGTTAACTGCAGTATATAAAAATACATGTGACATCAAAATGATTGCGCTTCAATATTGAGAAGGAAAATATAGCAGTGTCTGGTTTGTTACATGCTAACTTTGAATTTATAATAAATTTAGCCACAACCCTTGCGGCTTCCAGAACTGAAATAACCATTACTTATTAATTAACACATTAATTAACATTAATAACGTATATGACAATACATGCTTTCAACCTACCTAACCTTGGCGTGGCTTTTTAATACGTAAAATCCAAATCAATCACACAATACAATTCAGATAAATACATTTTTAAATGACTATATTCTATAGCTTTTTAGATAAGTTTTAGTAGTACATACTATAGGACTTTCTGATTATCAGCATTGGTGCATTTACTTGCTACACTATATGGGCAAAAAGTATTTGACCACACCTCTTAATTATTGAATTCAGACGTTTCATTCAGTCCCATTGCCACAAGTGTATAAAATCAAGCACCTAGCCATGCAATCTGCTTTTACAAACATTTGTGAAAGAATGGGTCGTTCTAAAGATCACACTGAATTTGAGCGTAATGAATTAGGATGCCACCGTTGCAACAAGTCAGTTTGTGAAATTTCTTCCCTCCTAGATATTATTGCAAAGTGGAAGCGTTTAGGAACCACAGCAACTCAGCCACGACATGGCTATATATATATATATATATATATATATGTTCTCCTTGCGAACGTGGATATTAAGTTTGTAATGAACTGAACAAAAAA
>JAOVYW010029506.1:11966-29775 GCA_025775045.1 Hiodon tergisus
TGGACAGCTGATTGTCGAAATCACCTGATTGTCAATTCTAAAATAATGGGCATTAAGATGGAGGTGGTCCCCCTTCGCTTCTATAACATATTCCACTCTTCTGGGAAAGCTTTCCACTAAATGTTGGAATATTGCTCTGGAGACTTCTTTCGATTCAGCTACATACATCCATTGGCCTGGCTTACAGTAATATCAATTAATCGCAAAGGTTTTTGATGGGGTTGAGGTCAGGGCTCTATGCAGGCCAATCAAGTTCTTCCACACCAATCTAGACAAACCATTTCTGTATGGACCTTGCTTTGTGCCTTTGTCATGCTAAAACAGGAAAGGGCCTTCTCCAAACTGTTGTCACGAAGTTGGAAGCACATAATTGTCTACAACGTCTAACTTGTCAGGAGCCTAACTTGAACCTTGTAAAACAGCCCCAGATCATTATTCAATCTCAAACTTTACAGTCTGGCATCCACAAAACCTAGATCCGTCCATTGGACAGCCAGATAGTGGAGTGCGATTCACCACTACACAGAATGTGCTTTCAATGGTAAGCTTTACACTACTCCAACCGACGCCTGGCATTGCGCTTGGTGATCTTTTGTGCGGCTGCTCAGTTGCGGAAACCCATTTCCTGAGTCTCCCAACGAACATTTATTTCACGTTACATTCAGAGGCAGTTTGGAACTCAGTAGGAACCAAGGATAGAGGATTGGGTGACCTACCACTTAGTGACTGAGGAGTTGCTACATTTTTGTTTCTACTTTGCAATAAACACTTACAGTTGACTAGTGCAGCTCTAGAAGGGGCAGAAATTTGATAAAATGACTTTTTGGAAAAATGTCTAATAACAGTGCCACATTGAAAGTCACTGAGCTCTTCAGTATGGGCCATTGTACTGCCTATGTTTTCCTATGGAGAGTGCAAAGTTTTTAGATTGTGTTTAACTTAGTTTCAACCTGAGCACAACCCAAAACATTTTTCAGTCCAAAACCTCCTGTAGCCAGTGCCCCACTGCTTGCCTGTCCATCATGGTGGGCCTGGGTGTGTCCCTGATTCACTTTATTTAAATAACACTGTAGTGGCAGCTGTCAGTTTTTAGTCCTGGTTTTCATTAGTGATAGGACCATAAATGTTGACTTATCAGTCTAAAATAAAAAAGAGCAGGGTTTTCAATAAGACAGCAAATTAGGGCTGTGAGAATTTGTGAACACCCAAAAAGTATGTTTTTTAGGGATACGTTTAAATAAAAAATACATTTAAATGAAGAAACTGTAAATGATTATGATTCTAGAATGATGTATACAAATTATTTCAAATAGTTAAGTGACTTAATATACAGTTATGAATTTATTTTTTGTGAGATGATTATTTTTTATTATTATTATTTGCTTGACAAATCCGCAAGCTACTATAATAGTCACTTTAAGTTAAAATGTCTTCTCTACATTGTTGGAGTTTGTGCTGGAGAAAAACTGTCACTTTTATTTATTCATTTACCAAATGCGAAGTGCACATAACTTCGAGGTTTCATATTACTGATTGTGCTGATGTACCTGGTTTGAAAACCCCCCCACATTTTACACACTTCTAGTAGAAGTTAGTATCAACATATGGCTCAATAAAAAGTAAAAAAAGAAAAAGAAAAAAGTTATTTCTTAAAACGTGTGTTATACATGAAAATTGTATAACCCTCTCCACTCATAATTAATGTTATTAGCTCAGACTGAACCTGTAATTTACTCCTGCACTGGGCCACCTGGAGTATTGAATCATGTTGTTGGAATGCATGATGTGGGGGCAGGACTGAACCCTTTCCCCGCTGATCGAGAATAGTGACCCCTGATTCAAGGGAGAGCAACCAGGCCATCAGTGAAAAGCAAAGGTACACAGGAGCCCAATAAACAAGATGAAGCTGGGGTCTCAGGGCGGGATAAGTCAGGTGCATCTTGCTATACTGCCCAATGGCACTATTTCACAATAGTGCCGGTAGAGAGAGAGCGCAGATGGCTTAATAAATCAGCACTGGGCCTTGCTGCCTGAGTGTCTGTCAACCAGCAGGCCCCCAAGGACTCTACACGCTCTGTATTCATCAATGCCGAGCTTGCCCCTGACTACTCTTCCAGGCCAGAGGCGAAAGAGAAAGCAAAACTGGAGAAAACAAGATATGTTCCTAACTGCAAAATCCTCAGAGGGCATCATTGCACTCCAAGACTTCACGTTTGCTGTGATAGCAGTCATTTAATTTGATCTTATCAGAAAATGAGCTGCAGGAAGTAATTGGAGGAAAATAGCCAATTGCACTGTTAGTGGCCATATTATATTTGAAAAGGATTGTTTCATTAATCTTACAATAGAATAAATTTCCATGCTACTTCCTGTGGTGGTGGAAGCTATTTGCTTATGATGATGGCATGTAGCCTGTAAGTGCAAGGTCAGCTTATCCATGTAAAGTGCAACCCAATTCTACTTTTTCATCTACTGATATTCTTAAAAATAACAGTCTCAGTGGCTTTTACAAACCTGTGCATCCACAGGCCACACATTTGGAATTATATAAGCACAGCATTACCCTCACAGCAGTGAATTTACTGTTAAACATATTGAAGGAAAAATATACTGGGAAGTGATAACTAAATCAAGTAACTGAAATCAGATATTAATTTCATTTTAGTACACTGTGGTTGCTTATTGCAAAGGGACTTCGGTGTGTTAGACAGATTGGATTACTGGGGAATGATATCATTCTGTTGAACAACATTCTGCAGCTTTTCACAGTGCATTAATTTCAACTATTCTAAAATTGGTAAACAGAGGGCGCCTTATTATCGATTGAGAGAAATTGCATACAGGCACAATAGCAGAAATCCAGTTGTTGACCTTTGGCTCAGGACACTTTAGATTCTAATTCTAAAGTGATTCTAAAGTGTCCTGAGCCAAACAAAGCTAAACATTTTATAGCAATATGAGTGCAATTCTGGTGGGGGTAATGCTAGACTAGAAACCAAATAGGTCACCTGTTCAAGTCCCAGCGTGATCGTTTGATTCTTGAACAAGGTTTCAGCAAATACCCAGCTGTATAAATTGATGTATTAAATGACTACTTATTAAATCTAACAACACAATATTTAACTCAGCTATCATATACGTAGACATACTTGTAGACATGTTTTCATTGTTCTATATTTATCACTGGGTAATTTCACTTTCCCTCCATTTCATAGATATATTCTTAGTCCTAATATTGCTGTCATGTGGTCTTTTTTATTATATCGTAGATAAAAGTAGAACCTTTCAAAAGTTTGAAAAAAAAAACTGGGAAATGTATCTGTTTGAAACTGCTATGAAATATATAAGTATTCAGATTGTCTTAAATTAGATATTTCCTGCAGAAACAATATGCATATTGTAGCCCAAGTAAGGAGGATAGGACAAAGCAGTCCAAAGAGAACCTTATGCCCGACATTACCAAATTTTATTAAATTAAAATTAATTTAGTGGAGCTGAATAGAAGTTAAATAGGGATACTGTACTCCAGATTGCCAGACAGATTTAAAATGAGCTGAATTATAGATAATTTTGTTGGAATATGGGGATATTAGAGACATTGACAGGAGTGAGAGGAAGACAAAAGGCACTATAAGTGTGAATAAAGACTATTGTCATATTGTATAATACTTGTGAATGAGCGAATTAGTATTTGTGTTCTTCGAAAAGGGTCAAATCAGCATTGGGTGCAGAACCTTGAGCTCACGGTCATGAGGTGCGTTAGATGAAGAATATATTAGATTGGTGAAGATCCTAATAAATTGCTGTGTTTCCTTTCAAAATCATTTTGCATTTGACAGTGGTTGGCACCAGTTTGATGGAAAAATTTAGCCCGAAAAGAAAATCCCTGCAAACATAAACAACAATCTATGTGATGCACTTGGAGAATCATGCAGTTGCATCGCACTGATACATTTCTCCTAGCCTAAAGTATTTTGTCAGGCATTGACCGATTGTGTCCATGTTCACATAGGATCATAGCCAAATAGTTTATGGTTGCGTACTTAAATTGTAGCTTTCATTCATTTACAAATAATCTAATTATACCTATCAGGATTACCTATAATTCACTTTTTTTATTACACCTCTCTTAAATACACTTGAACTATTGTTGTACCTTCGTTTCCCAGTATAATCTTTAAAGTCATTAAATGTGCACTGCCTGGACTACTGTTTTGCTTGCATCAAGACAGCCTTTAGCTGCTGTAAAAGTACAGCAGAATCGGGCTGTAACAGCAGCACAGTCTCTTAATGCTTCCCTAATTCTAATTTGCATTCTGATTACCTTCTATGGTGATTGTCATATGAAATCAAGTATCCTGAAAAAGAGCTTCCACCATGTTCAGCATAAGATTAAGATCTCACATAATTCATTGTGATGCTGGTAGTTGATGCTTTGAAGTGTACTGTATGATGAGGCTTCAAAAGACGGATATGTCTTAGATTCAGAGGAGGCATTTGCGTTGAGTTAAAAACAAGGCTGGCAAATAATTGTGACGCTGTTTTGAAAAGGAGAATTTCCCCAAAACTCCTCAGCTCATTAAGGGCCAGCAAAGCAGCATGTGATAGCAGGTGTTAATGTCGCAAAAGCTTAATGGGCTGATTGGTGCGTTAAAGGAAGAAGCTGATACTTATCTTCAGTATGGACAGCCAATCAGACAATTACTCACCTGTGCAGGTACACTGATTAATTGAAATTCAAGTGATAGATTGCGGGCAGTTATCTTACCCTGGTTAGGCTTGGTTCCCGATAATCAGTTTCTATAGTTGTCATTTTCTTTAATGGATTGCATATCCTCAGCAACAGCCACAATTTCTACAGTTGACATTAAAGACGTTTTGTGACAGGCTCACTTCACATTTACAAATTGGTTACACCTAAGTCTTGATCAAGAAGATTGTCATTATCAAAGTGTAGTCGACAGAAAAAAATATTAAAAATCACAAAACGTTTACTGCTTGCAAAACAACACGGCTACAGAACAGTCCATATTTATGTTAATTTCCGGATGCCAGATGGTTTCCAGTGTGTTTTTACAAGAAGGCAACAAGTACTGCGGCAAGTGACTGTTATGCATGAAAAATCTAAATCCTGTCTTGCGTGCAATGGACGCATCTGGTGATTGATTATGCTGTCTGTTTCCGGCACCCACGCAAGTCCTGAATTTTTTTGGTTATATTATGTTGTAGCCAAACACTTATTTAAGGTAAATATTTGAGATGGGCAATTGAGTAAGCTGGGGATAAATATAAAGGTATATTTTGCCATTACCTACTCCTTTATTTTGCTTGTTGATAATGTGATTCACTTGTGATGAGTCTGTTTGAAAATACAAAAGGGCAGGCCATGGGAAAATAGCATGAAAGTAGACAAAGTATATATTAAATAATAATTCTGTTCAATAAATAACTGAGTTGATAGCTCAGCAGCTTCAGCACTTTGTGGATGTCTGGAGGGGTAGCCATCAGCGCGCCACAGGTGGCCCACTATTCTCCATTCTTGCTGCTAAGAGGTTTTATCAACCTACTCTGCCTGTACATGCTCTCTGCTCCCTGATGGGACGGGTCTTGCTATTTGTTTTCATTTTGATTCAAGTCGGTGCTGCAAACGATTTGCAACCTTAAGAAGAGCAATTTAAAAGTTCAAATTAAATTTAGTCAACAGAAACTTAGTAGTAGATTTAGTAAACAGAAATGGTGATTTATTGTCTCCTTGAGGAATTTAAATGAAAACACAAATTGTGCATACCATCGGTTTTTTTAGGTTATAGAAAAGCTTCAGCCTCTGGGTGAAAGTTCATTGTAGCGGGGAATCACTTCGAATTTTGTTCGTGAAGGATGGACTGTGTATGGTGTACAGGCACAAGTAAAATGACACACAAACCAATGTGGATGCAGCAGACCATTGAGAACACAAGTTCTCACAGGTTTGCAAAAAAATAACCTTGCTTGCTGCCTCATCACCCTTCTAAAGCATTTTAGGACAACAACAAATATTTATATCAGGGAAGGTTAACATTCCAAACTGCTGTTAACATCATCCTTTTCACTGTAATACATTGCCGATTTTGACAAACAACCAATAAATTAACCAGCCAACAAAGCACCAAAATTGCTACTTCCAATTAATGGTTATCTGGGCTGCTATTTTTCAAAGACATAATATTAGCCAGTCAGAGAAGCTCGCAGAGATGGAATAGTGATCAAAAAGTTTCCCTTTATTATTGTCACCATAAGTCGCTCTAGATAAGACCTTCTGCTAAATGACTCAAAAGTAATAAACACATTTAAATTCAATTAAGATTTCTATGTGTTTATTTAATGTGACATATTTAAAACAATAAAATCAAATAAGATGCTCACCGAAATCCAGTAGTACCTGTGAAAACCCCATACCCAACCCCAGATTGTGTTCTGCGCCCAACACGTCATTTGTCATATTACTCAGAATATTTTCTTGATGCTTAACACACAGTCAATAAGAATTTAAGCTCTAGTGTGTGTGCAGTTCATAGAGCATATTGTCTCTCTCCCCCACTCCCTAATCACCTCCGACAACCTGCTTCCAGTCGTCTTTCATTTAGTCGCAACTAGATCCATTCTTCTCCCGAGAGTCATTAAATATGCCAGTTGTGGCAATATATGGGAGTGACCTGAAGGCACCAGTTGGTATCCGAGTATAAAAGAGTAAGCAGTTTTTAGTTTCCTTGTCAGTTTAGAAAATCAAGTTACTACTTGTGGAGGACTGTTTATTTTGTTGTTTATTTTTGTGTAAATAAATAGTTTTGGACCTCACCCATGCCTTCTAAAGTGTTTGCTAGCTGAGACTACCGCCTTGCTTGAAAATGTTTTCACATCCTTTGCCGGACCACAAGTGCAAATGTGCATTTCCCCCTTTGAGTTTAGAAATAATCTTAGAGCAGTGTACGCACAATAGGGAGGCTCCCACAGTAACAGGAACAAATGAAATAATAAAATGGAAACATTTTTATATATATATATAAAGCTTTACTTCACTTCCTAGTCCAATGCATGCTGTGAGTACTTTGCATAGTGACTATATCGTTAACCCATGCTAGAGCTGTCAGTATGCTTATCACTTACCCAGATTTCAGCAGCAGTGAATAAAAGCGTTATGAAATGCATCACCATTGTTGTCTGATAATATTTTTTGTATATTATGTGGCCATACATAAACACTGTCATACATTCAGCACCCCTCGCAATTCTGTACACAGAATAATAGCTTCATAATATTTAGAATTGTAATCTGAATAAATTTGGAAATTTGAGGTATAATGTGATGCCAAGACGCTGGGGGGACTGATCAATCTCAAATGTAGCCCTATAGGAAGCAAATCTAATTTCCTAATTTTCTCTTTTAGAAATATTCTCACGCTAGTATTCTCTAAGCTGCTACTAGCGGCTGAGGAACTGACCTGGGCTACTGCCACCTGCCGCACATATCTTTACACGGACGGTTTACCCAGAGTGCAGAACCACAGCCCAACCATGCATCTCCCCAATCTGGAACTGATGCGGGCTACAGAGATTGCTCTGTGATTCTGACACTCAAGCACTGAAATGCAAATGGTTTCATGCATAATGCACTAAAATGGCGTGCCTATATAACTCAGTGAAGATGCTCCAGCAAAATTCAGATTCTGACATCACATAAAATTGATTTTTAACCTGAAGACATATCCTTTGTTAGTGCTCATGAATTATATACACAGACGGTTCTATGAGAAGCTTTTGTTTTAAACTTTCTTTTGCCAATTTATTATTTTTTCACTCTAATGTAGAGTATACCCACATTTATTTAAAAATAATGATGATTGTGACAGCAACAGGATGTGGCCCAGGGATATGCCCAGGCTGTTCTTTCACCAGCTCAGCCTTGCATACATAAGTAAACATTTCAACCTTTTCTAACAATTGGGTTATAAAACAAAAACATACCACCACCAACACAGACCTTTCAGTCCACCAACCACCTCTAGCCAGGCCCTCTTTAAAAGAGTCTTAATTGTTGCGTAACAAGGTCTTTCAGTTTGGTTGTACATCTTCCCCACTGTAGGCGTTTTCCTAGGGCTCAAGGGTGTGGCCTCAGGCTGCGTGCCACACTCTCTATATGGGAAATAAATATAGAGTGCGGGGGACGTTACCCGGCCAAAAGCCTGCAAATTCCTGCTTCTTAGGGGCTGTGATGTCATGCCCCTGAGCCGAGTTCTTTCAGTAAATATCTAAATTTAAGACCAACTGTAAAGTGGGTCATGAAGTATGATGTAAATTTACCACTGCGGGAACGCTTTGGAAAATATCAGCTAAGCAGATTAATAATTTTACGCATCAATAATGTGTGCCATTATCAATCAAGCGTGCATATTGGTTATATAAAATATTTATTTAGTGATCCAACATTTCAAGATTTATGTCATATGTGGGAATCAGATTGTTTATGGTAGGCCTTTTCAACTAGCTGTTCTCTAAGCAGTGAGATGAGAATTTTTTGTTGTTGTTGTTAATTAAACACAGAGCTATTCCTTTATCGAACATCCAAATACAGACATTAATCCATAAAATCCTCTAATAAACTGAACCACCACGCATATATGGATATTTCTGAAGCCCTCACACTACAGTGACACTCTAGCTTATTTGCTGTGGGGCCAAAAATGATTTTATTATGAATATTAAATAAAATATAAAATTTTATAAACTGCATGGATTTAAATGACCCTATACAAAGGTTTTCACTTTCACTATGATATGCTGGTTAACCAGAATACTAGAGACCCAATGAAAACGTTATATTAGGATGATCAATAGAACGCTATATTTTGGGCTCAGCCGACCAACTGCCAAATTACTACCAGAGGAATTGAGGCAACAGTAAACTAATTGAATGGAACATTTACTGAGCGTGTTCTGAGCACCCAGTGGGACAGAGAAAAATCGTTCATTTAAAATAAAAACAAAACAAGAAAAACTATATACTGCTAGCTTAAAATACGCTTGTAACGTAGTGGACAGTTGTGCCTAGACATAGCAAAAAATGTGGTGAAAGGATATTGGAGATAATTTTCTAAATTCAATCTAAACTCTTTGGTGTGTTTAATTAGTTCAAAGTGACGCCCAAATAAAACTAATCCTAAATTAAAGATTTTGTTATTTCCAAAAAGCTAAATCATGTGACATTGGTAAAATATATATTTTTGATATTTGAGGTTGAAAAGTACTAGGTAACTACAGAATATTCCTTTGAAATTAATGTGATTCTTCAACATTCCAAGCTCAGACTTTACGATTTCCTTGCATATATGCATGCCTTCAAGAAATTTAAATATAAGGTAGAATAGATTGGAATCTTTTGAAGGATGTAACTTAAAAAGTAATAATAATAATAATAATAATAATATATTTTAGATACAGAAGGCAATACAGAGTAAGACTGATCAATAGAATATACACGCGCACAAATTTTTTAATGTAAATATAAACTGAGTCAAATTTCCGCCACATATTCATAGCAAAGATTCCAAGAATATTATGAAATTGATGACGTAGAACAAGTTCGAAAGGAACGCTTCCTCCGTATCAGTGCTGTCACATCCTATACCGAACAATGCTGGGAGAAAATTACCCTTAAAATAAGGCACTTAAACAGGGATCTACACTAAACGATGGCAAACAGAAAACCGCACACTTACTTATCTGCAGGATTTCCTAAAACTAGTTCAATTTTTTCTTCTAGTTGTCCAGTACTAGTACTATATCGAGTATAGAGTACAGATATTTTATGTGCCTAACAGTGCTTGAGTTTCACATTAAAAAATTTTGAATAAAATTAAGAACTTTTTTTGCAAATGATCCTGGAAAAGGTCCTAAAATAACAAGCTCATACAGTGAAAACAATTACATTTTTATCCAAGTTTTTGTGGAAATGGTTTGAATAGTTTGTTTAACATCATTCTCTAAGATAACAAAAAGATGTTAATGTCAATGTTAGCTGCCAGCAAAAGTAATGTAGTTACAAAAGAGGATGAAGCCATTGAGCTAGCTATCCAACCAGTAGCCCCTGTTGTGCTAGGAAGTGGTTGATCCCTTTAGGGAGGGCCAAATGCACTTGACACTCGGTTTAAAATGAACATGAATGTACGGTATCGTTAAAGAATAGGCAGCACAATGCAATATTTATACCAAAGCCCTACTTCCACAAGGTTCAGGTCTGGTGTCCCTGACTATCTAAATTCTGCCTTAAATGTTGGCCTAATGTTATTTTTGTGAGTGGTCCTGCTGAGTTTATCCTGCCATAATGGCCAAATATTTGCAAAACCCATGTTAATTCTATAGGATTGTCTTTACTTTTGTCAAAAGCTTTGATTAAGGCCAAAGCTGGTTCTTTAAAACGTTTGTTGCTCTCTACCATGGTTGAGCATTCGAAAACGCTGATTGGATGTTGGCACGCTTTGAAGCTGAAAAATTGCCTTGATTAAGATTAAACTTCTGCACAAGTATCCTTTTGATCAGGTGTTACATGGTGTGTGTGTCTATATACAAAGTTATAATTTGTAACATGCAGGCAAAATGTAACACCATGCCAATTTTGGCAATGTTCGATTGCCAATCTCACTGGCCAGTTTGTGTCACTAAGCATTTGACTGTATCACAGTGGACTGAGTAGAAAATTTGGCTTTTACCCCGGAATACTGGTCTTCATCTGTTCAGTATTTAAACTTATATCCAGGAAATGTGAGTTGTCTTTGAAGTGTTATGTTTTGGTGGTGGATGAGGACACCACTTCTCTGAGTGGTGTCAGGAAGTCATGTGGGATTTTACCATCTGAAAGTGCAAAATAAAAATATATATCATAGTATTTAGTACCAACATTTTAGTTTTTTATAATAACCTACAGATAATAATTTTTTGATCATTATAACATATTACATTATGTTATTACATTATTATTATTATTACATATTTTTCATGTTACTTACTACCAGTGGCTATTTGCAACATTTTTGCTATCAATTAGGATGTCAGTGGCAAGAAGTCGCTGCTCTGGTATAACCTGAGCGTGACAATGGCAGCTTACATGGACCACCTATGCATCCCACTGGACAACTGCATATCTCATATCTGCTATGTAGACCTGGCTAGGTGTGAACAAACTGTTCACTTCAAAGTGAATTTTATTACTATTACCATTATTATTATTATTATTATTATTATAGATATATACTATAGGAGTTTACATATTTCGGTACAGGAGATAGCAGCATGATATATAATTTTTTTTGTTTATGTACTAGTTATGTTTCATTATTGCCGTTATACTAAATATTTTGAATTAAAAAAAATGTCTAGCCCCCCCCCAAATCAAGGCTTTGGCAACCTTTTAAATGCACCTTGCATAACTATAATTAATAGATTTTTCTTTTCATGAATAGAAGAAATAAGTTATGTACAAAAAAGGCAAACACTATTAATACTATTTACTTAAATAAGATTAGCGAGTTTTACTCCCAGCCTCGGACGCTAAAATTAGTTTTCCTGATTTTGTCCAATTATGAGCCAGTCGGCGCTGAACTTCTCATGTGGATGTGTGGCTTGAAGGTGACTTGGAGTGGAGGAGACTACATGTACCTCCTAAAGTAGTTTTTTTGTTAACTTGGTCCTTGTGAGTGAAAAAAAATGTTTTTGTTAATGGAAGAAAGTATTTTAAAATTGTTAGAATTGGAAGTGACAAAGAAGCAGAACTAACAGTGAAGAACTGGAATTCAAAGGGCAATTCCTGTTGGCTCCAATGGATAGCAGATTGCTGGTTGGAAATCAATTCTGCAAGAGGGGTACTGTTTATGAAGTGGCGCAGTCTAAGGATTGTGTGGATTTTAATCAAAAAATAATTTTCACTCAAGTATTTGTCAGTTCTTTATAATTTCTTTATTTAAATTGTGAGCCAAAGCCCCTATTTTC
This sequence comes from Hiodon tergisus, assembly GCA_025775045.1. Lineage (NCBI taxonomy): Eukaryota > Metazoa > Chordata > Actinopteri > Hiodontiformes > Hiodontidae > Hiodon > Hiodon tergisus. The sequence goes on from JAOVYW010029506.1 coordinate 23,985, forward strand.
TGAGCTCTGGTGGCAGTAAATTGTGTTTTTATGCTTGCCGTGTGTGGTTTCTTCATAGCCAATTGTTTATTTTTTTCTGTGCATAGGGTTTATAAATGATTTCATTCATTCAAGTAATTACAAATTGACCCCTCGAGTTTAGAAAAGTATAAAATTAATTACAACCCAGAATTGGGGAAATGCAATATGCATTTTAAAAGGCAGTTAATTAAACAAATATTGGATATTAAGGGACAGGGAAATACCTTTGTGACACTTGCTGGCTGTCAGACAATATTTCCCAAATTGATATAATGCTGGCATTGTGCTGCATCTTTGAATATGCATAATATTGTTTGCTTGAAATTAATGGGTTAAGCTCTTAATTGAAAAGATAAAACTAACACTGTTTGCATCAAAGCTATAACATAAATTTGAGGGAGAAAGCGCATAATTATTTCGGCATTATAAAAAAACCCCAAAAAAACAAATAAAATAAAAACAATTTAATTATACTACTACCTGAAATATAGCAGTAACAAGCACAAGTACAGCATGTCAAATTGTGACTTTGTGGATATTTTGTGTTTGCAAAGGTGTAGGGGGTCGTTGCCATGGTGATCACATACATAAGTCAGGGACTTCTTGGCTTGCTAAGAAACAAGCTGGAATCCTAATTAGGTCATATCTATTGATTATTAACAAGTAATAAATGTAAGTGCTATACAAATCAACACAAGCTTTTGGATTGTATTTTGACCTCAAACCTTAGTGTGCATACAAAGAGCAATGATGTATTCAGTGCCTGAGTGCAGTTCTTTTTTTATTCATGTTGCCAGCAGTGCATTAATGAGCTCCAAAACCAGATATCAGTCATTGAAAAATATTGGTATTGGCACTGTTGGAGATTCACTCACACACGGGATTGTTTGCCCTTAACAATAAGGACCCAGACACTGCAAGTAAGTTTTTCAGCAATTTTGTTCTATTTTTATTCAAATTATGAAACAAAATCAAAGTACAAAAGTCAAAAACAAAGGCATCAATCATCATACAGATCCCTCAACTGCAGCCTGCAGACCCCTCAATCAGATTGCCCTCTTGCAACCTTGAGGAGCCTAGCTGCCTACCTTTTAAAGCCTCCTCCTGACCCAAATTTACAGTCAGAGCGAGGTGCAGATCGTCCAATCATCTAATTACGGCCAGTGTTCTGACATAGTAATGGTGGGGAGACTCAACCTTTCACCCAAGTTGTACTACAGTGCTTTAATGAAATCCTATGCATAGTTTATGAATTAAACCAGCAGCTCATCGTCCAATCTATTAAATATTTAGGGTGATATTATTCAGCTATTGTCCTGAAAGAATGCTAATGCTGTAGAATGACACTGAAGTTAAATGTAGTTGCTAACTTGACTTCAGTTATAGTTTGCTATGTATTCAACTATGCTATGGAAAAGTAGCAGGAAATGGGGTAACATTGTTTAAACTTGTGACCAGCAAGACCTCTGGTCTTAGCAATTATTGCAATACTGATATTACTGTCTGTACTGAGAAATGAGGACATGATGAAGAAAGAGCGACTTATGTTGGACTGATTCAATTGACTGACCCTCCAAAAGAAACTAGATGCATGAGCCGTTTCTTCCAGCTAGCATTTGTTTCTTTCACTTCTTAATTAAAGCAGTTAAAAAGTAATTAAACGATGACGCCATCATTATGAAAATTGTATATGAGAAATGATGCGGTTAAACAGACATCTCTTGGTTTCTATTCACATAGTAACCTTTGCAACTATGAATATAAGCCTCCACAGCAATGATATATGCCACGTTCTCTCTCAGTAAGACTGCACCATCTTGTTGTTGATGTAAGGAATGGCTTGGAGCAACCTCAGCCCTGAAGTGGCTTTGTTAATGGCATCTCTCCTCTAAGGTTAGATAGCTTGGCTCCTTCTCCTGAAAGCACACCTCGGGGACGACAGGAATGTCGTGGGATCAGTTTTCTCCTGCACTGATCAGATCCCAGTCTAAAGGTGTACGACAGTCCCTTATGGCACGGCCATAGTTGATTGTCGGTACTTACATCAGTGCCTTTGTATATGGCATTGGGGAATGGCTCAGCAAAGTTTCCCTGTACATAAAGTCGGCAGAGCTATTCCCTAAAGACAACTAGGGGATGTCAAGGCTGACGCTTTAGATCTGTCGCAATCATTTCAAAAGGGATAGGGATAAGTATAGGGAGAGGGAAGTAAACAAAGGAAAGGAAGAGAGGGGAATTAAGCTCCGAACTGAGTTCTAGAATGTGTGTGAAAGAAGCTACAGGCAGGGTTAACAAAGTAAAAGGGCAGGGGCCTGCTTCATTGGTTTGTTTTTGTGTTTGACTGGTATGTGTTCGTACAGCACCAAACTGCTTTGATTCTGCCTTCATTTTATGTACAAAGTCACCGAATGTATGAAAAGACTTGACCAGATAAATCAAATTAAATTGAATGCCGGTATGGGGCTGTCAGTAGAACACCCCCTATAAAGAATTGTCTTGAGAAGAGAGGAAACAATGAAGTGGATGTAAATCCTGACATTTTATGATTAAAGATATTAAAGGATAATTAGTTGAGGTGGTAGCCAATCGGGTCAGTGTAACACTTTTGCTTTAGGGTTTCTGGGTCTATCAAAATGAATAAATGAGAAAGATCAGAATTGTGACAAAACAATAAAAGACCGAAATGAAGAATACAAAAAATAGAATCCCTAGCTAATGCAAGTGTGAGAAAGCAATTTTTAATTTTCTAATGTTCACTCATCCTCCTTTGTTGTCTCTATCCAGCTGTATCTCTAAAGCTTTGTCATCTGCAATTTAATTCGGATTTTCCACACTTAAAAATTGGGCCAGTCTCCATGGAAATGCAGCTGCATCTTCTATGCAAGGCAATACACCCAAGAGATCCAACATATTACAGCAGGCAGCAAAGCCCAGCAGAAGTGCTGTGGAAATATATGAAACAAATAATCAGGGCTCTCTTAAGTTGAGCTGGGGAGACAAGATGAGAGACGTAGGCGGAATAGATATGTGGAATTTGTTTCAAAAATGTTATAACATTGCTGAACAAAATGACAATGTCTGATTGAATGGATAAATAAACTTGTAAACACTAAAGGTTTGATTTCATTTTCCAAAACATAAATCTGATGTTCAATCCCTTTGTTTATTGTCATAACATTGAAGAGTGAACATCAATAAGCATGAAAAGTATAATTAATGATCACAGTAGGCTACGAAAAGTAATGCAATACTTGGATCGAGTTTGAAATTAGTAAAGCCGTTCAATCTCCAGAATCAGTCGAATAAAATTGAATAGAATCATTCAGTGTCAGATTCAGAGAAACAGTGATACTATTCTGATTAAACACTGTACAATGTAAGCCATGTCCATATTATGGATAGTTTCCAAGATTTTTTAATAATATATTTTAAACAATGGGGCACACAATGGAAAGAAAAAAGACAACATTTGTCTTTTCTTATTTTTACAGTTAAAATTAATATTTTTCCAAAATGTTTGGAAATATTGAAGCTTTGCATTTTGTCAAATAAGAACATAATTAGTGGACATCCCAAGGATGCTTAATTTCAAGGTTGGCAGGTGTACAATCCTTTCATGAAAATTGTAAACTTGATTTATGGTTTTGAACCATTCTGAACCCCCTAGCCCTCGGCCCGCTAGCCCCTTTAATGCTTTCCAATGAGGCATGAATCCAGCATGCACTATACATGTATAAACAGCCTAGTGCATCCGCTCAATCTACTGCATTACTTAGACTATTGAACCAATACGCCAGGGCGAGCTACTCTTCCTGAATTCTGGTATGCAGCAGTCAAGCAGCAACATACCATTCATGCTTAAAACGGGCTTTTAGTTAGAACAGCTACATGCTTGTGGGCTTGTTGTTCAGTGACGGAAACACATCGTCAACCCCTGATCCTTAAATTATTTTTCACCCCTTTTAATATTCATAGTGGGTGAATATTTAATTTCAAAATTCATGTGATTACCAAATAATTTAATGAAATACAAAAATTATGTGGCCAATAGGTGTATATTTTGACCATATATGGTTCAATGATTGAATGCAGTGCCATTTAATGTGGGTTAAAAGCCTTTTCTCTTTACAAGCCTCATAGTCAAGTTGTGTTACAAAATTTCAAACAATCTCAAAAAAATCCATGACATCACAATTATAGTTATCATTGCTTCACCAATATTAATAATTGGGGCTTATAGTGGAGCTGTCCCGAGCTGAGGTTTTTGCTCCTACACACACTTATTGGCTGTAAAAAAATTATAATAATTAAAACCTCAACACAGATTTTGCTATGATTCCATGTTTGTAAAATATTCCATTAAAATAACATCAGCAAATGTTACGAATTGTTAAAAAATTGTTTTAAAAAGTTCAGTAGCTAGCTAGCTTAACATTTCTAGTTAGCTAGAGTAATGATTGCTACTTTTCTTCTAATGTCTAACATACATTGCTGTTTTCCCAAGAGCAAAATGTATATAAATATATATTCATTTTTATCAAATATATATATATATATATATAGTAACGAACGGAAAACAGCGCTTCCCCTGCCAATGGCGTTCAACCATCCCCAAGGGGGCTGCTGGGAAGCCTGGCCCCCGAACTGTTAATAACGTAAATAACATGTTCGAAGCACCGTCTTTTAATGACGTTGTTGTGTTGTAGTTCAGTTTAGTTAACTGTATCGTTAGGTGTTTTTGTGGTTAAGATGTAGTTCCCTCACGTGGACTGGTTTGCCTGTTTGTGTGGGGGCTTTCTGCATTTTCCCTTGTGTTGTCAGTTCTTTTTACTGCCAGTTCCGCCTTTGTTAAAGCGGTCGTAAGCGCATGTGTAAATAAAGAGCACGTCTTCCTGTTGAAATCGGTGTCTGACTCCTTGCTTGAACCCACAAGAGTAGTAGCATTCCGAAAAACGCTACATTGGTGTCAGATACGGGAAGCATGGATCTTTCACCAAACCAGGAAGACTCCGCCAAGAGAGGGAAGATGGCGTTGCAGAGCGAGCTGCGAGCAAGGCTGGAAGAATTGGAGAGGGAAGCCGCCTTGCTCAGCCTCCAACTCTGGCAAGAAGAGCGCCACCCCCTCCCCAGGCGGACCAGTGGCGGGCAGCCCTGCGGAGCGCGCTGGCTGGAAGACGGAGGCCCTGGATGGCCATCTCCGGCAGGGGGCAGCACCAGACCGCGGGACAGCAGGGGAATGGTGGCGCCAGGACCAGCTCTGACGACCGTCGCGGAGGCCCCCCACCTGTCCTCGAGAGGGTGCACGGATCCAGCTGCCGCGGTACGACAAGTCGGAGAACTGGGAGACCTACCAGGCCCTGGTAGGACCCTGGAGGAGAAGGCGGGACAGCTGGCCATGGCCCTTGAGGGCGGCGCTCGGCAGGCCCTTTTGGATGTGGAGGACCAGCGGCTCAACTTTGAGGCTCTCGTTGTGGCCTTGCAACGGAGGTTCCGTCACTGGGGAGCTAGCGAGCGCCTGGCGGGAAAAACTCACGGCGTTTAAGAAGCTGGGGGAGAAGCTAGGCTCGTTACCTGCTGACGCCCGCTACCTGGTCCGACGGAGTTATCCGGGGTTTCCGCCGGCGGTCCAGGAGGAACTTGCCCTCCAGATAAATAGCATAAATACAATTTTCATTAAATAAAACTATACCTTAGCTACCAAGCAAGTTAGCTATCTTGAACTAACTTGAAGGCCATTGTAAAATATGCAGTTGAGGGCTGTAAGGGCAAG